>PITB01009251.1:0-68281 GCA_004024585.1 Paradoxurus hermaphroditus | reverse complement strand
GGCCCCTTTTATCTTTTTTTTTTTTTAATGTTTATTTACTTTTGAGAGAGAAAGAGCTTGAGCAGGGGTGGGGAGTGGGAAGAGGACAGAGAGATAGAAGACAGAAGATCTGATGTGGGCTCTGGCTGAGAGCAGTGAGCCCAATGCGAGATTCAAACTCACAAACCGGGAGATCATGACCTGAGCCGAAGTCACTCAACTGACTGACCCACCCAGGCGCCCCATGTGCCCCTTTTATCTTGTGTGTGATGTTCATAGGTTTCTTATATTTTCAGAGTTGCTTTTAATATGTTAAAGGAGAATATCTGATAAGGAAAGTTTAAAGGTAGAATATGGCACCAGAAAACCTAAACATTCATGAGCAAGGCTGCGATGAACTTTTCCATGAGTCACCCGCCAGTATCCCCTTTGTGAGCCATAATTCAAAAGTTTAAAATTAATCATTGAATTGCTTTTTGATCATTCATTACAATAGCTGTAATAGAGCATGCTATGAGAAATGCACACCAACATTTTTAATATCTCTGAGGGCCTTATCTAAAGAAGCCATATTTAGATATAATTAATTACCTGAATAGCCTAAGAAAATTTCATTTTCTTCACATAAGCATGAAAAAACTGAATAAGAGACATGGCCATTGTGTCTACATTTCTACTTTTAAATGAAGATAAATTTTGATCATCTCTTATTCAATCACAGAGCTTGAGCTGACATTCACTGCGTGTCCATGGCTTTTTGGGGGGAGGTAGGGAAGGAACCTTTTTGTAAGTGATATATAGCTGATGGAGTTTACTTTCAGTTACTCCAATAATGAGTAAAAATAGTTAAATCATTACATATTTTCAAATATTAGTCTTTATTACTGTGTCAAATCTATAGATCATTTTACCCACCCATAGTTTTATGGTTTCAAATAGATACAAGTGAAAGAGATTAATTTGAATCAGCTTGAATCTCTCCTCAGTCCCAGAAGTTACTGTTGATAACGGATGCTGATGCTTACTCAAAAGGATACAGGTATATCTGTATCTAAAATAGTTCAGTCTAGTCTATTGGCAGACGTCATGTATTTGTAGGAGAATTATGAGAAATGTCAAGGATACCGTACTGTTAAATTATTAAGATAATCCCGAGCTGTTCATAGATCAGTTCGAATGGCTTGGAGGGAAAGAATGCATTGTTTAAATGTCTCTGCTTGTTTACCCGTTCATGACCGTACTGATCAAATACCAAACAAAACAAGCAAAAGGAATGGAAATCTAGTCAAAGGATCATCTTTTTTTTTTTTTTTCTTTCATAAAGCAAGACTTAGAAATAGCCACCGCTGGTGAGAGGAAAGAGAGGATTTAGGTTGCAGAAAAGTCCTAACAGGAAGAGAATTTTGTATACTTAAAAAATAATAGATAGATAAAAGCAGGTGAGGATGGATAGTCTCCATAATGTACTTATACATATACTAAGCTTCTCTGAAAGGTAGTATTTCTACATGTAGTGAAAGATAAAAATAAAAGAAATAAAAGAGTTGATAAATTCTTCTACTTATAAATGTCTGATGTTGTTTAAGGCCAGCCTAGTATCAGCAGTATGACAATTACTACATTTGTCTCAATGTAAACATTGTATCATACTTTGGCATCATAGTTGAACTGCTATGTAAAATACCCATCAGCTCTTGCACCAAGTTCAAAGGAAATTATGAAATTGTGAACTCACAGGGCCGTCACACTTACTGAAAAGTTCATAATCCATGCGGAAATTGATGAACAATGGCTCTTGCTTTTACTATAGTCTTGGTATATCGGCTTATTAGACTTTCTAGTATCAGCTCCAACTGTGTCTTTGTCACACTGGCCTTGTTGATGTGGGATCACGATGGATCCTTCTGCTCCTTTGTGTTGGTTACCCACCCAAGAGCACAGAGAGATTTTACCCCTGTTTGTTAGCCCCTAACTCTTTATCTGGCTCAGTCTCGGCTCTGAAAATATTTGATAAACAAGTGAGGTGTCCTTATCTGGAATAACTTTATTTTCTCCAATTACTATTAAAGCCTAGCAGTTCCTCCGGAACAGTAATTATAACACTATTTTCTTTTCTTGAAGAAGCCTCCAGAAATCATCTTGACAGAGATCTTATCTGCTTTTGTTAGATCACATTTTGGCTGCAGAATACATGAAGTTATTATCCACGTGTCATCACATTTTGTGTTATTGTCTTAGACCGGGGGTAGGCAAACTATGGCCCATGGGCCAAATCTAGCCACACCCCTCCAAGTCTACATTGTCCAAAAGGGCTATCAGGCTGCTGTGACACTGTGTGTGACTCCCAAAGTCTAAAATGTTTACTATATTGCTCTTTTTAGAAAACGTTGTGCAAACCCAGCCATAGACGAACATTGAATGATAACATTGCTATCTGTTACTACCCCCACTGCTGCCATTTCAAAGTGACAGCAAGGGGAAGTGCTTATTCTTTGTGTTTTTCATAACGATTTACACATGTTGGAAGGTCCATAGGTATTTCTGATTTACTACCACACGCATGTACATATAAGTTAATTGATCACTGAGTCATGAGCTACAGGGGTACTGGCTTTATGGCGTATGGTAGGGAAACTGTGACAGACAATCAGTAGTGAACCGATATAGCTAGAGCCAGTAAGAGAGAGGGAATGAAGATAAAAATACAGAAAGACAGAATATGTCAATATTTTAAAGTCTTTGATTTTTTTCCGGATCAAGTTCTAAATTTTTTACTTAGACCTTTGGGAATAAACATCTGATTTTTCTATATCTATCTGTATCTATATCTATATCTATATCTATATCTATATCTATATCTATGTCTACCTATATTTACCTATGTCTATAGGGAATATCACTCAGCCATTAAAAACAATAAAGCCTCTTCATTTGCAAGGACGTGGATGGAACTAGAGTATATTAGGCTAAGCAAAAAAAATTCCATCAGAAAATACAAATACCATATGATTTCGCTCATACGTGGAATTTAAGAAACAAAAGAGTTCATGGGGGAAAAAAAGAGTGGGCGGCAAACCCTAATGCAGGCTCTTAACTGTAGAGAACACGCTGATGGTTACCAGAGGGGAATTAGTGGCGGGGGGCAGGGGGGGGCGGAAATAAGAGATGGAGATGAAAGAGGGCGCTTGTCACGATGAGCACTGGGTGTCGTATTGAGGTGTTGAATCACTACATTGGACACCTGCAACTAATATGATATTGTATATTAACTAGCTGTAATTTAAACAAAAACTTTTTAAAAAGAATAAAAAGACATTGAATTTTTAAGAATTCAACTTTTCACTGATTACCAGTGATTCATTGAGAAAATTAATGCATAAAATTAGAAGATAAAGGAATTTAAAAAGATATATTTGTTAAATATGAGTAAGTTAGAGGTAGATATGATAAAATTTTAAAGTATTTATGTTAAGTAAATGGATATATTAAAATATAATATTAATTGAAATATAGCATAAAAATAAGATGCTGTATTTAAAAAGAAAAGTCAAAAGTAATTTCCCAGAAAAATACAAGATAAAGGGTATAATTAAATTTTTTTTGTTTATTTATTTTGAGAGAGAGAGCACAAGCAGGGGAGGGGCAGAGAGACGAAGAGACAGAATCCCCAGCAAGCTCCGTGCCATTAGCGCAGAGCCCGAGGCAGGGCTTGAACTCACAAATTGTGAGATCATGACGACCTGCATGGAGATCAAGAGTCAGACGCTTAACTGACTGAGCCACCCAGGCGCCCCAAGGTTGCAATTTTTAAAAACATACATTCAATTTGTTGAAGGACTAGTGATGCTCTTTTTTTGCCCCCCATAAAATGAAGTACCTGACATGATAGATTAAAATTTGCAAAGATCTCTCCCAACGTCTCATGTTCATCACCACTTCCGCCTTGAAGAGTTTATCGCTTGGGGCTGGAAGTAGAGTTCTTCTCCAGCCGTGTCTCATATACACAAGCTCTCCATCGTTTAGCCATTCATCACAGTCCTAGTGTTGAGTTTTCTGCCTCTCATTGGCTCCGACCAATTCGTCATTTTACTAAATGACCACTGCAATTTGTTTCCCTCTAATTACCATACCCATGGCTGTTACACTTTGGGGAAAGTAATTTATTATATGTGTATTCAGAAGTACACCAGAAAGTCTGAGAAAGACATTCAAGTTTGAAGAAAGAGGTGCCGTTTTGAAGGTCTTAAGTAGACTTTGTCTTAGCTCTCCTGTGGAAGCAAGGGTAATGTCTGTACATGTCCAAATAAATTAGCTGCGTCAGTCCTGCCATATGTATGTTAATTTCCCCCTCCATCTACGAAAACTTAAGACTTACTCTGAAATGAGTACAGGCTATCAGAAGATACCACATGTTCCCACTGCCTTTGGACATTTACTTCAGTAATTCCTTTTTATTTCTCATTGCTGAGTTCTTTTCTCTACCTGAATAAAAACCATATGTCATTTTGTTTTTGTTTAACAAAGCAAAATTTCAAATTAGCAGGTGCTCATGAAGGCAGTTTTAGAATTCTTCTCTTCATTCCATATTTCCAATCTCCTTGAATTGCTTATGTAGACAGATGTCTACTCATACCTTCTTAGTGTTTTAATTTTAATTTTACAGTTTAATAAGAATCCAAGCATATTCTAATGTACTTCTTAACTACTGTCAGAGTAATTTGACAAAATCTTATGAGTGTTATACGTAGATGAGGGCAACAGTGATTTTTCTTCCAAGATCTTGAGATGATGGAATATTCCATCTTGCTAAAAAGTAGAAGGAGCTTGCAAGATCTGCCAGACCTGTGCTAGATTTCCCTGGGGAAGAACGGATGCACCAAATAAACCGTGTCTGCATAAGGCACTGATCTTATCACCTTCAGATGGAAAGCTATGTCCTTCTTAAACAGGTCACCCTCCAGTAAAATCCATCTGGCTTCATGTGTCTTTTGCCTGAGACGCTCAGATAAAAGCTTTGGCTGCTCATGGAGTTATTGGTGAGCCCGGGCTATTTTGCCTCTGCATGTCTGGGGTAGAGCACGGTGTGCTGGCTACAGACCCCTTCCTTCTGCTGAGTCACTTTGATCAACAAGGACATCAGCGACAAAGGTGGCTGTGCCAGAAAGAAAGAGAAAGCCCAGGAACACTGCATGCCCCATGGGAGGATTCAGACTCCGAGTCTGTCAAGGCCTCCTTGTGGGGAGATTGAACCAGAAACCCAGAAGACACATCTCTCTGACTCAGTACCTAGTACTATTCCACTCTGAGCCCTTCCCCACTTCAGGGCCCATGAAGTTTCTGGAACCTTTTGTTTGCGATTTTTCAAAAGTAAAATGACCCCCATGTCTTGCTGACCCACCTGAATAGGGGCTGAAATTTTCACGTTTCCATCAGGGAAGTGAAATATGGGGAGTCAGCACTTCCTCTAGTTTTAGACACCTGCTTTCCCCTGCCAGGAAGTGATAAAAGACTCGCCTTGTTCACTTTGGGCTTCTTGCTTGAATCAGCTACTCCCACACCTGACGGTTTGGTTCTCTCCCTCTCGGCTCAGCTGAACTACCGATACCATGCCTGCATCCCATCCTCTTTCCCTTTGCTTCTCTTTCCTCTTGCTTCTTGCTGTATATCTTAAATTCGTTACATATATCATGTGTTTATCAGTTATCCACCAAGGGGCCCTTGTTTCCACATCTGAACCTGGAGGCCATTCAGCTAGTGAAATAAGACAGACACAGAAAGACAAATATTGCATGATTCCACTTATATGTGGAATATAAAATAGTTTAATTCCTAAAAGCTGAAATAAAATGATGGTTGCCATAAGTTAAGGATGGGGAAAATGGGGAGATGTTGGCCAAAGGATACAATGCTTTGGTTATGAGAGATGAATAAATTATAGTGATTCTATGTGCTGCAAGGTGACTATAGATAATACCATATTGTACACTTGAAATTTGCTAAAAGAGTATATCTTCAGTGTTCTCACCACAATACGTAAATATTTATACCATATGTGTTTCTTAGAGGTTAATTTGAGAAGTGCCTTTGTGGTCTGTGGTCCCTGGCGGAGCCTGGCTGTCATACACGGTAGGAGCTATCAAGGAAATTTCTCACCATAACAGAGAAAGGAAGCAAACAAAAACAAAAGATAGTTCACTCTATTTAAAATAGAGATAGAGATCCCGATTGTTCTTGGGTTACCAAAATCTGAGAAAGAATTGTCAAGGAAGAAGTGGTAGATGAGAGAAAAGACAAAAGTTTAAGGAGCAACTGATGACGACAAGACGGTAACTGATTACAACTTCCTTCCTTCTACAACAAAACGGGAGGAAATTGATTTTATCTCAAGGAGTTCTTAGATGTGATCCTACAAGCCATTATCCATAAAATAATACTGATAACTACACTTCCTCAAATCAGGAGAAAATGTTTGCAAATGATTCATCTGGTAAAGAATTCATAGCCAGAATATATAAAGAACCATTATATAATTCAATAATTGTAATTCAAAAAATTTGTCAAATTAAAATATGAGTAAAATATTTGAAAATAATTTCACCAAGGAAGATATGAGAATCACTAGTAAGCACATGAAAACTGTGTTCACCATCATTAGTCACTTGGGAAATGCAAATTGAAGTTGCAATGAGATACCCCTAAATACACACTAGGGGGGCTGTAATTAAAAAAAGGTGGGTTTACGAAGCGCTAATTAGGACTTATAAAAAAACCCACAACTGGAAATATTGTTTATTGCTGTTAACCATGTAAAATGGCAATTTGAAAGACAGTTTGGCAGCATTTTAAAATATTAAACATACATTTATCAGGTGACTAACAATTCCATCCCAGGTATAACCCAAAACCAATGAAAACGCACAAAGACTTGCAGGTGGAAGTTGGCAGTGGCGTTATTCGTGACAGTCAAAATCATGTGTGTCCATCAGTTAATGGAGAAACAAAATGAGGTGTACCCGAATATTGAAATACTATTCATTAATAAAGCAGAATAAACTGCCGATATGTGCAACCACACGGAAGAGCCTCAAGAAGACTCATGCTATGGGAAAGAAGCCAGTCACAAAGCCTGTCTGCCATACAATCCTATTAATATGAAATTTCTAGAAACAGCACAATTATAGAGACAGCCACCAACTTCATGATTATCTGGGCGAGGGGTGTGGTTGGCAGTAGGGATTAACTAAAAAACAGACACAGGAAATCTAAAGCTGAGTTGCGCTAAAGATTGCATAACTTCCTGAGTTTTCTGAAACTCCTTGAATGGTACATTTTCAGTGGGTAGAATTTTGGTATGTAAATTACAACTCAAGAAAGCGATGGAAAGCCGTAGCTTGGACAGTGTAATTCAGGAGAATTAATTGCTCGAAGGCAGGGATCGTGTCTTAATCACCTTTGGATCGTCAAAGCACAGCCATCATGGGGAAGTGGAGAGCGCTGCACTTCCCCTTGGACTTCAGCTCAGACCACTTCACTTATCCAGTGATTCAGGCACCCGGTGGTTTTGAGCTAGTTTTTCGTGCCAGGCACTGTCCATGGTGCCAGAAATGTGTCATGTATCAGAGACAAATTCATTTATTCCTTCCTTCCTTCATTTATTTGTCTGTAAATCCCAAATGATGCAAATAAAATTCCCCTTCCTGTTATTTTGCATTTCTTTCCTGTATACAGGTGGAGAATTAGGAGTGACAACAATGGCAGCCTGAGAGAAGCGGCGTGTGAGTCCCCTGTGAATGCGGGCCGCATTGCTAGGTGTGGGTTGGCCCTCAGCTCTCCTGTAAAGCGTCTGTATTGTGCAGACAAAGGAGAGAGCTGGGAATCAAACTTTTCACCCCAAGTTGTCCTTGGCTCACAGGCAGTCTAAGGTCAAGCGCAGGAAGAGGTCACCTGGGCTGGCAGAGGGCAAGAACCACCACCAAGAGGTCCATCCTGGTGTAGTCACAGAGCACGATTCTTCTCCACTGAAACCAGGGTCTCCCTTCCAGGAGGTGCGGGGATGGGTGGCTTCTGGTGCCTTTCTGAAAACTCGGGAACTCTGAAGTGTGACTGTCAGTCCAGAGCGGAGTTAAATGAACTTTAGATTTTACTGAAGATTTGGCATCACGTGACAGTGATGGTTTATCGTATACTTCAGCCAGAGAAAAGTACGCTCCATCCGACCACGAAGTCCAGTTTTAACCAGGCACTGCTAAATGATCCCCATCGTACATGGACTGGCAAGAAGGGCTATATTTACACACACATAGCCAGTTGGGACGGTATTAAATGTATTTCCTTTGCTCAGGAATGTATTCATCATATGAGCAAACATTTATCAGACAATGACTTTGTGCAGTGACTAGTTCTGAGTATTTTTACACTTGTATTTTGTTGTCTCATTAGTCTTCTTGCAACCTTATCAGGAGGCACCATCAATATCTCTGTCTCCTAGGTGAACAACCAGTGCTCAGAGAAGAGAAATAATGGACCTAATAATGAAGTCATAGTACAGCAGGCATGAATCCAGTGCCTGACCCATTCCGTGAATCGGGTCCCAGGAATTAGGAATTTTTGTCTGCCCTATTTTATTTTTTTAAACTGTATTTATTTATTTTGAGAAAAAGAGAGAGAGAGAGAGAGAGAGAGAGAGAGAGCGAGAGAGAGATAATTCTAAGCAGGTTCTGCACTATTAGCACAGAGCCCCATGCGGGCTCAATCCCACAACCATGAGATCATGACCTGAGAGGAGATCAAGAGTTGGACAGTTAACCAACTTAGCCACCCAGGTGCCCCTTGTCTGCCCTGTTTTTAAACTTCAATTGTAAATCTCAAATTCAGGAAGGTTTTATTGTCCATAACTAGCCCCAATACCCCAGGTTGAATGGGGCATGGGTTTTGAATTTTAAGAGTTTTTCAAGATTCCTCTAAGTTATTAGTAGCTCTTACTTCTTTTACCCTTTATTCCAAGGATATTCCGTCTCTGGGGGCATTTCGCTGCTGGTGACACACCTCTTCCCATTGTCCCCTGGCAGCTCCCCACAGGTGGCCCTGAATGACTCAAGGATCCTAAGCCCAGTGAATACTACTGACTAGAAGAGAGCCCATCTGTTCCTCAGAAAATTCCCATTTAAAGAAGATAGCATACTTTAATTCATACTCAGTGTGCTCTAACGTGCTGGTTTTCATTTCAATTCTCTTCGTACATTTCTGGGTAGATATTCCCCACGCTGAAGCTAATTTGAGTGATTGCAAATGATTTTTTTAAATCCGTGTGACAGATTGTTAAAGTCTGGGCATATGGAAAGCTGTAAACAAAACTCACGCCATGGAAGTAAAGGCTCTACGGCTTCCTTCAGCTAAATGTAAATTTCCTTCAAATGACCCTACGTGTCGCTGTGGGCATATGTGTGGAAATCCTAGTGTAATAAAGGTATGAACCTATACATTGTGGTTCTCAAAACTATAACCAGGACTCATTTGACCAGACAAATGGCAAAGTATCCAGTGTCACCAATGGCGTCCCCTACCTTTGGGATTTCCTGTAGTGAGTATAGAAAGCAGTATATCTTGTAGGAATTTTCCTTTAAATTAAAAACGAATTAAATTACATTTATTTCCCATTGTACCCAATTCCGAAAAGGGAGAATCTAGTGTGTTTGATGGTTAAAAATCTTTTTCTTTGCTGCGATTTTGTCTCCCAGCTCGGACGGATGTGAATGCCATCAGCCTTAAACTCCGCGGTTCGAGAAAGTCCAAAACTTCCTGAATTACCTTAAACTCTCACGCACCCCCATTGTGACGGCTGACACTGACCGTGTTCTTGCCTTTGGGCCTTGTCTCAGCACTGCCATGGTGACTCAGACTGGAAACTCAAAACTTTTCTGAACTGAGCAAAAAGATGCTATTTGAACAGGGAGCATTAACATAAAAGCAGACTCTAGCATAGATGCGATGAGTCACTTACAGGAAATATTTATGCCTCACATCCACAGATAACACCAGTGCCATCTTAGATACTTCAGCTCTGAAGGGTCCCACTTTGGTCACCCTGCCCCCTGGTCCCCACTCTCAGGAGAGCCCTCTGCAGTGTGTGACTCCTCTGCCTGCCCTCAGGGCTTCTCCCAGGAACTTAAATTGCTTCTCTATCTTCCATCCTTTAAATCATCAATTTTTTTCTATGATCTCAAGGTCTTCAACAGGAAAAAGAGAGAGAGAGAGAGAGAGACAACACCTTCCTTTTAAATATGCTCAACTTCGGTCAAGGACAATTGAGATAATAGGGTTTTGTTCACTTTTCTTGATTACCTTCAGGTGTCTAATCAACAAGATGACACAATAATTTATACATCCATACACACAATTATGGGGCCACAGAAAGGAGAGAGACACATGCACAATTATAGTCAAAGACTCCAACACCCATCCCCCACTAACTGATAGACCAGGGAGGCTGAATATCATCTAGGACCAAGAAGAGTTAGAGCCGAATTCTCAGCAAACTCAAACTGATTGACATTTCTAGAACATTACAAACAACATTAGAATACACAGACTTAATGAACACAGAATACTTACCAATATAAATCATGTCGTAAGCCAATATCAAGCATCAGTAAATTTGTAAGGATTTCAATGATACAAAGTATGCTTTAGAACTCAAATGAAATTAAATTGTAAAATACTAATAGAAAAGTATCAGAAAAATATCCCCAAACATTTGGAAACTAAACACATTTCTGAATAACCCTCTGGGCAAAAGGAACTCAAAGAGAAATTAAAAATTATTTTGTACCGAAAGAAAACGAAAATGCAATACACAGAATTTGTGAGATACAGCTAAAGCAGTATATATAGGGAATTTTATACTAATAAATTCTTTACTGAAAAAGAGAAAGGCCTAAAATCTATGACTTTAGCTTTTACCTTAAGAAACTAGAAAAATATCAAATCAAAAATATCAAATCAAATATCAAAACCAAGCACATCAAACTTAAGTAAGAAGAAAAAAAAAACAAAGATAAAAAGCAGAAGTAATGAATAGAATAACAGGAAAACAAAAGAAATCATCTGTGAAATAAAAATCTGGCCCCTTAAGAGTATCAATAAAATTGATAAACTTCTAGCCAGACAGTGTAGGGGGAAAAAAGAAGATAAGAATTATTAAAATACTCATTCAAAAAAGGGATATCGTTATAAAATCTTTACGCATTAAAAGAAAAATTGGGAAATAATAGGATTAATTTTGTAACAATAAATTTGGCTCCATTAGATAAAATTGAGCAATTACTTAAATAAATAACCAAACATATTTGAGAAGAAATAAAAAATTGAGTGGAACTTTATCTATCAGAGGAATTGAATTTGTGGTTAAAATCCTTCCCATAAGCACCAGGTCCAGATGGCTTCAATGAAAATTCTAAGAAACACTCAATGAAAATGTAATACTGAATCCATGCAAAGTATCCTAGAAAACTGAAAAGGAGGAAATGCTTCTTAACTCATCCTATGATGCTGAATACTCTGATATCTAAACCAGAAAAAGAAATCACATGAAAAGAAAACCACTGACCAATATCCCTTATAAACAGAGGCAAATATTCTAAAAATTTTAGTAAGTCAAATATACATACATGTAAGTGGGTCTATATATATTAGAAGCTTCTCAAATATCCAATCAATCCCTGGCAGTCTGTAGATAAAGAAACCGAACTTCGAAGAGTTGAGTCAATCGCTGATTGTAACAACTAATTAGTTGAAAAGCCAATGGCTCTTCCAATGGTGTCACTTTCTACTGGTAGGTGAGCCTTGTCTACCCTGCCCCCTGTAGACAGATTGGCTACCTTTGCAGACACAGGTAATAGTCCTTACCTCTCAAGTAACAGCCATCAGATCTGTTCCAACGCTTTTCCACCTTGCCTTTACCAGACAATGTGCGTCCACTGTGACTCCTAAATTTCTGGTATTCCCTCATCCTTTTACTTGAGTTCGTTTCTTGACAGTTTTCTACACCTTATCTTTGTTTTATTCCTTGAATACTGTGTGTGTGTATATTCGGGAGGAGACAAGGGGAGGACTAAGGATAAATGCTGAGGACTACAGTTCTACTTCACAAAGCACTTATCCTTGGGAAGTTTGGAATCGACCATGACCTAGGTCTTCAGCAGACTCTGGTCACTCATGCAGAATACGTTGAGAAATAAAATGCAATATTAATAAAGTCTACCAGAAAAAAAATTACTCAAATTATTTACTTTACGCTTGAAAAATAATGACTATCTAGATAACGAATAATTCTTTAGACAGACAGTAATGTCCAAATGATATTTGGTGGAAGTGGGCAGTTATTTCTATGCAAGTTGGTAATATGCCACCATGCAAGTTGGTAAAATCAAGTATTTCCAAATCAGAGCCTCCTGAATGTTTATAGTCTCAAGTGTGAAATTTTCATGATTTGACTTCTATGTTAGTGTTGGCACTTTAAATCAACCAAGATAATAATTTTACACATAGCGAAGACAGTAAAAAGACATTTGGAACCTCATGTATTCCGTAATATTTTTGAGATGAGATAAACCCATTTGGAAAATAGATACTGCAGGAATTCGTATGTGCAGTAGAAACAGCTTTGAAAGGTCACTGCATTATTGTACTTCTTTGCTCCCCACAGACTTTCTTGGAATGTTAAACTAACCCATTAGCTTTACTTGTCAAAGCAACTGAATGTAAGTGAAAATATTACATTTATGTTTTATTTTTATTCATAGATTTGTGGGTTTGTGCCCAGAATGTACATTATGTGGCTATAAAATGGATGATGTAAAGTGGGCGATCTTTCTATACGCCCGGACAAAATGTCACTAGTAAATCTGCATTAAGAAGATTTATCTATTTGCATTGTGTCAAAGAAAGAGGAGGCATTGCCAAGAAGGTAGAACTATATTCTTGGAATAGAGGGGTTTGAATTCATTAAAGGTGTGCAAATGTCCTTTTGCTTCTTTTAGCCGGAGAAAAGAAAGAAGGACATCTGATGGAACTTTCCGCAGCAAGACCTCCTGGTGGGCCAAGGGGGACGTGCCTCCTACAGATTTGTATTTCTTTCATCTTCCCTTGGAAGAGCAGGTGACAGAAATGTGTTCCCATCTTATTCCTTAGTGTCCTAGTGCAAGTCCTTCGATTTGGAAAACTGTCTCTAGATTATCCTTTATTTCCTTTCATTTTGTCAATACTTTAAGATTCATATCTTTTGGCAAGTTAAGTTTAATATTCCATTTCGTATTTAATAATATTTACTCTCATTTCGTATTATAATGAAAGGGACGCCCTTTCTTGTCTCTAAACCAAACGCTTCAGTAGGAAACTCATTTACCCTTAGTCAAGGGACCTTGGTCTCTTTTCTGTCTTTACTCAGTCCTATATTGCTAACCTGTGTCTCCCCTAGTCCTACGATAAAAAAATCTAAATGTCCTCAAGTATCTGTCATCTAAAAAAAGAGCAAAATGAAAAATCACTGCCTTCTTTGGTTCCACGTTTGCTTAAAACTGTGGTTTTACTTCTCGGCTTCATGGCTAAAATCTTGACTTAGCTCACTCCCTTTATTATTTCTTATTAATCCTCCGATCCACTGGTTCTCTGGCAATTCCATTTAGGGGTGCCTCACCAAGGCTGCCACCAGCCATGTTGAATGGCCTGCAGTCTCTGTCATTCCTCATCTTTGCAAACATCCAACAGCACTTGGTACTCATCTTTGAACTTTTACCTTTCCGGATAATGGTGAAGGATAAACTTAGAAAGAAGGATTTGCTTATAAAATTTATCTCAGATGACACTTAAGGGCTTTATCCCGTCACAATTATTGACTAAAAAGGAAAAGAAGAAGGCATAGTTATTTTAAAAATGTAAACAAAATTATATTTTATTGGAATTAAACATGTTCAACGCCTAGGAAAAATTGGTAACTTCACACTTAGCTTCTAAAATAGAAGTTATTTTGGGGCGCCTGGGTGGCTCAGTTGGTTAAGAGTCTGACTTTGGCTCAGGTCATGATCTCACGGTTTGTGAGTTCGAGCCCTGCATCAGACTCTGTGCTGACGGGTTGGAGCCTGGAGCCTGTTTCAAATTCTGTATATGTGTGTCTCTCTCTCTGCCCTTCCAATGCTCATTCTCTGTCTTTCTCTGTCTTTCAATAATAAATAAATGTTAAAAAAATTTAAAATAGAAGTTATTTTAATGTTCACATATGTGCTTTAATATGCCATTATTGATTAGCAAATTGATTTATTTTACTTTTTTAAAGTTTATTTAGAAAGGAGAGAGAGAGGAGGAGGAGTAGAGAGAGAGGGAGAGAGAGAGAATCCCAAACAGTCTCCACACTATCAGCATGGAGCCCGACGTGGGGCTCGAACCCAGAAACTGTAAGATCGTGTCTTGAGCCAAAACCAAGAGTTGGGCACTTTACCAGCTAAGCTACCCAGGTGCCCAGCAAATTGATTTAAAATCAGATACGGGAGAAAGAGTGGACAAAGGGGCCTGTGGTATCCATGGACTGGTAAGGTTTTTAAGAACCTGTTTTAGAGAAATTTCTATTTCCATGACTGCAAAACAATTGAACACTTACTGGCGTATAGCGACCATATTTTATGCTTACAGATTCTGTGGGTCAGGAATTTGGACAGAGAAGAGAGGATAGTGTCCTCTCTGCTAAAACTGCCATAATTATGGCAGCCTTGAATCCTGGGGCTGGAAGGAGTGAAAGAGAGTTGATGCTCAGACAATCAGCTGGGCACTGATGAACCTGGGGTATCTCATTTGTGTCCTCCTCACGTGGCCTCTAATGCACGGTGGCATTAGGGCAGGCCGACCGCTTCCACGTTGGCTTAATTAAGCACATACCTGAAGAGGGAGAGAGCGCCATGCCAAACCAGTACTGTCTTTTCTAACCTAGCTTTAGAAGTAACACAATTTTAACTTTGCTTCATAGTTTTCATTGCAAGTGTCCACATTCAAAGGAAGAGATATTAGACTCTGCTGTTTATGGAAGGAGCTTCAAAGACTTCACAGCCATGTTTAAAGCTCTCACAATAAAAGAACTGCTGGAATTCTAAGACAGGAGCCTTCCCGGGAGGAAGAACAATGAGCAGGTTGACCAGCAAGAAAACACCGGATGTTACATATTCAAATTATTGCTGCTCAGAAAGAATAATTTGGATACTAAAGATATTCTAAATAAGAATCTCCTAATGATGATGGTAATGGGGGAATGATCTAGCATCCCCAGGTCTCACCTGTTTCTGCAGTTGAATACGCACACGTCGGTTCAGGGTAGACCTTTTCAGGTACAATTAATGGTTGTCATAAAAAATTCAAAAATTTTCTGGAAAGTCACTCAATATATTAGTACACACCAAACTATTTAATTCTAACAAAGCAAGAAACTTTCTCCTATGCCTTTGTTAAGTGTCAGAGAAATGCAATTTTGCTTCTCTTATGAGTGTGGATAGAGACTAATGCACTAATTAAAGGAACTTAACTATAGCTTTGATTTGAGTATGCTTCCCTTTGAGTGGTTACAATGGAAAGGTCATTTCTTTCTAATGCCAAAAACCTCCCAAATTTCAATGGAAGTAAAATTAAAAATGAAAGCCATTATCTCATGTATTGAAAAAGAATGTTCATGATTTATCTAGTGTTCATAGATCATAATGACACAATGGAAAAACTGCAATGGAAACCATAACCACAACCATAGAAAAACAACAACAAAGACTAATACCAGAAAAAAAAAAGGTAATATGTCATTATTGTCTATAAGTAATAGTATTCTTTTCCTTTTTGTGTTACGTAGGTTCCATGCCCAGCATGGGGGTTGAACTCAGGACCCTGAGATCAAGACCTGAGCTGAGATCAACAGTCAGATGCTTAACTGACTGAACCCCCCAAGAGTCCCCTGTAAGTAATGGCTTTCTTAACTATGAGAATAAATACTACCCCCTTCCCCACAATGAGTCCCAAACCCTTCAAGACATCATTTCCTGGTTCTTCTTCCCCTCTCCATTTCATGGGCTTACTTTTTGCGGGCTTTGCAATGAGCATGCACCCAAGAACTGAAGTCTGTGTTGCCTCAAGGAATGTTCAATCAGACTACTTTTTGCCTTCGATGGGCATAGGTGACTTCTGGGTAAGGCTGTAACCTCTGCAGTACTCAGCCAATGAGGAACCAGGGGAGGGATTTGCACAATAGGAGATAAACTGTCTGCTCTAACTACCCGGAGCATGCCTGTCCCTCAGAATCCTGCTCTTGAAAGAACATTGATTAAAGCCTCACTTCACTGTGTCCCCAGTCTCCTCGACCCTCCTTTGATTGGGTCAGTGGGCTTATTTCTCACACTGTGTTCCCCACATCATTAGGACTTATGTCATACAGGCTCTTACTGCCCCTTAAATGCCCTTTCATGAAGCCAGCTCTCCCTGTTTCATTTAACTATTGAACTGCAATGTGTTTCTACCCCATAAACCCATAGCCTCTGACCATGGTGAGCTATAAAGCATCCAGACTTACAGGTTCTCATTTGGAAAGACAGTGGTCATGCTTCTGGACTAATAACTTCCCGTTCAGCTCTGAGAATGCAGAATAAATTTCTAAGTAAATTCAGGAACAGATAACTCCATAAAGGGTTTCCACGGTATGATATACACGTTGAAATTTTATTTACAGATTAGAAAAGGGAAATATCACGATCTCTACCTAAGGTCAAAAGCGGGAACTGAACTTTTTTAATAACACACATTAGACTCTGAACACCGCTTGCTAACGCCGCCTCCATGGCGAACGCTCTGGCTGTTTGGCCTGGACGCTGGCAAAGAAACTCAGGGAGTGATGCAGTTAACACCGAGTTCCACCCACCAGTTTCATTCACGCCTTTAATCCTTCTTCCAAAGGTCTGAACTTTTGAAAACTTGGCAATACAGCTTGTACTTTGTATATATTTCTAGTTTAGCAGTTTTATCAAGGGAAAGTATGCATGCCCCTGATTATCAGGGAAATGCAGCCTCAAACCACAATGAGGTAACATCTCACACCCATATTTTGTGTAAGTCTCAGCCCATGGATAACTCACTTAGTGGATGGGCCGTCCCTTGTGGTTCGTAGAACTGCAAGATGCCCTCAACAATGACCATCAAGAACCTTTGGGGAAAGTAAGTAATATGCCTTATTTTTCAGGGTATGGAAATTACACAGCACACCCGGGGCCACACGGGGAGAGAGAGCACAGACCTGGGGTTCTGCCTTCACCTGGGTCAAGGGCTGGGGCCTAGGGTTTTGCAGGCTCCCTGTTTATTGGTTAATTTAAAGCAGAATAGCAGTAATCAAAGTGCAGAAAGAGAAAAAACAAGGGGCACAAGTGGGCAGTTATCAAAGTCAACCAAGATCTCTGTACCAAAGGAACCTCAGAGTGGGGAGTGGCCTGGCTCTCTATCTAGCCGGTGGCTGGCAGAGGGTTTATTCAAGATGGCCGTCTCCGAAGTTGGCGCCTCAGTGATCAGGCACTTGCATTACACAGCAGAACATCCGAATGTCACAAGGTATGCACTACAACCTGTTATACGTGGCTACTATAAAAAGAAAGAAAAAATGTTGCTGAGGATGTGGAGAAATTGGAACCCCGATACACTATTGGTGGGAATGTTAAATAGTGCAGCCACTATAGAAAACAGTATAAAGAGTCCTCAAAAACCTAAAAATACGGCACCTGCATTATCTAGCAATCCCACTTCTGAGTCTTTATCTGCAGAAAGGAACTTGAAAAATAGAGCGCAATTCAGAACGTGATCAATCCTTTCTTTGAGAATCTATTCTGAAGATAAACTTGCCGAAATTAAAGATGTATACATAAAGCTGTTTATTGCGGCACTATTCATAATAGCAGGAACTATGAGAAGTAGGTGCATGTGTGGCGTGAACAGCAGTATATTCTCCCAGTGGAGAACTCGCAAGGCATGAAAACGACAGAAAACAAATCTCCATCTTGTGGCGTGATCATCTGTATGTGCTTAGTGCAAAAAAGCAAGGTGAACAAAGAGTCGGCGGCATGGTACCAAATATCTAACAGGAAAATATGAATATAGTAGGTACGTTTTCAGCTGTGTCTCACTTATTAGTGAAAAGTAAAGACTGCATCGTTCTGAAAGCATTGAAGCTTTGTGACTCAATAAAGCAATTCTCATTGGGTCTCCAGTACAAGCCTAGGTTACAAAATACCCGAAACGTGGCTTTTATTGAGTTATTTAATTGGATGATGCAAATTTACTTAATAAAATAAATTTTACCAGACAAAAACTTTTAGAAAACTGATCGCACTTTTTGTAGTAGATTCAGAAGTGAATTAACATGCATTCATTCAACAAAATACTATATTTGAGTGAATGTTCTTGTTGACAGAAAATTGTTATTCACGGTGGTAAACACTGTGGATGGAAAGATGTTCAAGGAATGAACCGTATCCTCAATGAACAGTCAAGGGCAGCAACACATACATGAACTAGACTAACATAGCATGGCCTATGGTAACACAGTAATAAAATATAGATGGAGAGAGATCAGAGCAGGTAACTTTTAAATCCACCCAATTGAAAAGAAGCAACGCTGTGTCAGGGTTTGATTTGGATAATTTGCAAACTAATTTTGAAAAGACAGATGTTCTTTAGACCATGTCGATATCGAGAGCCGCATGAATTTTCGTTTCCAGTAAAGGTGTCATACCAAAAGCGATAAATTTTCCCTGCGTAAAAAAATATGTTATTACTTTCAGTTAGGCTCAGGTGTCATCAATGTGCCTAATTATAATAGTTTTGTTGTCGTTGCTGTTGTTGTTTACTTATTACCCTTTACATTTTAATAAGCCACTTGCAGGTACAATCCTACTGTTTTATTCAGTACCCGAAAGGACAATTTAGTCTCAATAAATATATTTTTGTTATCGATTTTATCAAATAAAGCTTTTAGGAATCCAATGAATGACATGCGTATATTCACTTGATCTACAAAAATTTTCCAAAAGGGAAAGGAAGTTTTATTTGGTAAAAAAGCATATAGCATGGCAGGCTCCTGTATGTTTCCATAGATCCAATGTATGTCACATATTTTTAAAATTCTATGTAATACACTATAAAGTACAAGCTAAGCAAAGCAAAGTGCTCTCAGCAGACACGCCCGTGTACTCAAATTCTTCATGCATGTGGACACAGGACAGCCTGGGTTGTAACAGGCTGGTGAATTTTTTTCTTATAATAGATTTTTTTGATATATCATCAATACAGAGCGTATAGAAAATATTACAAATTATCACACACCTGCCTCAGTTCCATCTTAATAATCTAATTATATATGAGATTTATATCTTAATAATAGCATCACATATATATTATAAATTATATATGATGCATATAAATATGTATATATAAATCATATAATATAATCACATATATTATAAATTATATATGATGTATATAAATATGTATATATATATACACATTCTAGCATGCTAGTTCCATTTCACTTTAAAAGCTATCTCACTTTTTGTCTGGAACTAAGATCCTTGACCCTGAATTTCATCTCCAGTGCTACGACTTTGCTCTAAATGTGCTGTTAACCTGCTCAAGAAAAGTGTGGTCGGGGCATAACTAATTATGGAAATTCTTATAAACGCTTCAGAAGATATGCCAAGTAGAAGTCAAGGACCAGGTAGCAGCCTCAGAGGACTCACGGCAGAGGGCAGCGCATCCGTGCTGTCCTCATAGGCATGGTTTTGTACGCGGTGTTTCAGCGTGTTCTGTGTATATGTGACCATACACACTGGGAGGTGAACGCAAATGGTGAGGACGCGAGAGTGTTGTAGGTTGTATTTTCCAAGCGGCTGGAGCATTACTGCCCTCCCCACATCCTCTTGTACCTGGTGACCTCACTTTTCACAGCAAGAGGTGGCGTTATGTCCCCTCCCTTTGAATCTGGAGTGGGCTTCTGTCTCCTATGACCATTAGAGTACAATGGATGGAAACAACCCTGTGAATTCTGAGCCTCAGTCAGAAAAAGTCATGGAACCTCTACTTGGTGCCCCTGGGAAGCTCTTTCCTGAGCCCCAACATGCTCTTTCCCAGAGTTCAGAGTCCAGTTATTATGTTGGGAGAAGCCCAAATCATAAGGAAAGGCTGCATTTGATTCTTTTTTGTTTTTCTTTTTGTTTTCAAGGGAACTCTATCTGCAATATGGGGCTTGAACTTGTGACCCTGAGATCAAGAGTCACATGCTCTACCAACTGAGCTAGGCAGGTGCTCTGGAGAGGCTGCAATTGGATACTCAGATAAACATCCTCAGTTGTGCCGGCCTTCAGGTCGTGCTAGTCCAAGGTGTCAGAACTGTGCGTGTAGAAGCCATCTTGCAAGTGGGCTTCCTCTCCAGGTGTCCTACCTCCCAGCCACGAGGGTCTTCTCAGCTGTGTCCCCAGCCCACAGATATCCAGGACAGAGCCTACCCTCCCTACCGTGGATTTCCTGAATCTCTGGGCTGTGGAATCCCCGAGAATAACAAAGGAGTACTATTGTGCAACAGAATTCAGAGAAATTTGTTAAACAGGAAAGATAATGAGAAGAACAAGTAAATCTAATCGGACCTAATTTTTATTACCATAAATAACTGTGGCGAAATCAGCTAGAAGTACGTGATCACCGCATTGTAATGCAGATGCATTTATTATTTAGTGTTGGTAGACATGAGGGATCACATGTGATTTTGAACAGTGCATATGATTTTGTTTCATGTTCATTTGTGTGGTCTTAACTTGAATTTATGAAGATTAAATCTTGGACGTTAGTTTCTTGTGCTTCTTGAGTATCAAGGTCTTGGTCATGTTTAGTACGCACATCAGACACTCCTGCTCAAGCGAATCAGAGCTCCCAAGTTCAAAGTTATAAACCCAGAAACTAAGAGGAACGAAGGAGCAGCGTAAACTTTATTTCAAAGCAAGAGCTGAGAAACAGGCAGCAACGATAGCAAAAAACAAACGTATGTGAAACTCTTTTTAGAAAAGTTAAAGTCCAGGGGCTCCTGGGGGGCTCAGTCGGTTGGGTGTCCAACTTTGGCTCAGGTCATGATCTCCCAGTCCATGAGTACGAGACCCGTGTCGGGCTCTGTGCTGACAGCTCAGAGCCTGGAGCCTGCTTCATATTCTGTGTCTTCCTCTCTCTCGGCCCCTCCCCTGCTCATGCTCTGTCTCTCTCACAATAAAGATTAAAGAAAAAAAAAAGTTAAAGTTCACTACAATCTTCAAGTTTACTTATGATTTGGAAAGTCTATTCTTTAAGTGACAACTAAAAATAATTTAAAATCTTATGCAACAGAACATTGAAATAAATGTGCAGACTGTTTCCCTCTTTTAATCGTAATGAGTTTTAATTATAATTTAGTTTTAATTGTAGCTTCATTATGTTCATTGTGTCTGGATATAATGCGCCAATTAAACATTCAGTCTCAAAATTTAAAATTACTAGACAAAAATGTGAACCAAGTGGTACCTACACCGTCTCAAAATCCTGTTGGCTTCTCCATAATGATCTTGCCAAAAAATCCTCATCGAACTGCACAATTATGTTACACAGTGAAACATCATGCATACTCCAGCCAAATGATCAGATGTCCAGAAGACTTGGGTAGAAATAATTGCTATCATTATATTCTAAAACTCATTGATTTGGCAACCGCGACAACAAAAAATAGAATAAATATTCTCACTCAAGGCAATAAGGTTGAAAAGAATGATTCATAAGTTGAAAAATAAAAGTGGCACCCCGCATAATAGGCAAACATTATTCAGTATTTGGGAAAGAATGATAGATGAGCATATGCTTACTCAGTGAAAGTCAGAATGAAAGGATTCAAGAGTACTTCTGACCATAAAAGCAGCAATAGGACATCTTGCCAAGTGCATTATCTCTGGCCAAGAGCTGAGAAATCGGCCCCAAAGCAGCGATCTGCGGTCAGCATAGACCACAGCGAATGGCACCAACTTAAAGGTTTGTTATTATGAAGCTAATTAAAAAAAAATAGAGTGGTTGTAGAGATAGTCTGATTATCGACAGGGTGAAAAGAAAATCTCTCTTCTGTAATACAGGGGCTTTCTGACCAGATAACAGTGTGGTTTAACCCCCCTGAATGGCGTTTCTTACCTCTGGAAACAGGAACAGCAATTTAAAAGTAGTATCAAAAGAACCCAGTGACTATTAGACATAACAACTACTACCATTAATGTAGGTGAAAAAAATTGTTAACAAGAATGGGAGCCAAGAGCGTCCATCTGGCTCTCTGGAGCTGGATTGAAGAGAATCTAGCTATCCACCATGTATCAGAGGAAGATCAAGGTGCATTTTGATACCTACTAGGGTCGGTCAGAGACACCGTGCCTTGTTTTAAGTTAACTGAAGAAAATGAGGAAAACTAGTTTTCTGAGAAAATACTGAAGACCAACACAAAAATAAAAACTCCAAAAATAGACTCTCAGAGAGGACAGTCTCTTTCCTAGAACTGTTTGGCATGTCCAAAAGAACAATATGCCACTCTGAAAAGACCAAAAGATCGAAGAGAAAGATGTAGAACAAGGGATGAAATTAAACATATAATCGTAAACTAGGACGGTAGAATTCTGTTCTTACGGCGTCATGCGTCTAGTTCATTCTTGCTCCTTTCTTGCTTGGCTCTGTGCTTTGTTGGCAACTTCCTCCCTGCTCTGCTCTGTAACTGCACTCATGCGATTGATCAGGGCTGGAGAAAGAGGCGAGAACACCCTGGCTGGTGTTCTCTCTAATTCACGGTCGTCAGCATCAGTGGGGCCCCCAAGGGCTAGCTGGGGAGGAGATTACACGTCCTCTTCCGCTTACTTTCCCACTCTCATGTGAGCATTCCATGCCTTATGCCCTCTCCTCCAATGTCCCACTTCTTTCCCACATTGACTCAGCAGATGACAGTGATGCTTTGCTGATACAAACAGAAACTTCACAGACACTCGCTGGCAATTGCACCCATCAACCATCGTCTGCACCCACATACTCCAGCCTCCTGTGACAAATATAAACCATACAGCTCATGAACCACAAGATCATGACCTGAGCCGAAATCAAGAGTTGGAACACTTAACTGACTGAGTCACCCAGGCGCCCCTCCCCCTCCCCCTTTATTATATCAGAGTTTCTCTTTCTACTGGATCATTCACGTTTTTACACAAACATGGTGTCCTGTCTCCCATCTTAAAGAACGTTCTCTCTACTGGGCTTCCCCAACAACAGTTGCCTCTTTCCTTGCTCCTCATTAGAACAAAATGCCTCCGAAGAATTTTCCATACATGCTGCCTTGGATTTTCATGTTCTTATTGTCTTTTTAATGCCCTCCAAGTAAGCTCTGCCTGACCACTCTACGGGAAGTGTTCTCCAAAATCAGCTGTAAGCTCTATCTTGTGAAATCCAAGGATTGATTCTCAGTCCTCACACTATTTGGCGACTTTTGACTTAGTTGATAATTCCTTCATCTTTAATGCATCACATTAAGGACATCACATCCTTAATTTCCTCATTCCGTATCTCTTAATACATTATCCTTTTCTCCTTGATGTTTGATTTGGAGCAACTCCAGGGTCCGATTCTTAGGTGCTCTTTGCTTTTCTATCAATAGACCCTCCCTACGTTTTCTCTACTCTCCTGACTTTAAATACCATCCATGTACTAGATTATACCCCTCTTGACTCCCAGGGTCATATCACTGACTCCCTGCTCAACATTTCCACTGGAACATCTTACATGCCTTTTAACCTTAAGTGTTAAATGGAACTCAGTCACATCCCATATCTTCTCTGCCTTCCCCATTTCTGTTGGTGGTAACTCCACCCACTTGATCAAGAAAAAAGTGATATTCATCTTTGACCCCTCTCTTTCTCTAGCACTCCACATCTGATCTTTCAGGAAATATTCATTGGCAGATCCATCTTCAAAACATCCGCAATATGACCACTTCTCAGCACATTCCCTGGTATCATTCAAGGTCATGCCACCATTACTACATACATGAATTACTGGAACAGTTCACGTAGCAATAATAATGGTCTTTGTTTCCAACTGCTAGAGTCTACTGTCAACTCAGTAGCTTCCAAGGACCTAACGACATCATGCAAATCCTCTGTTCAAAATCTTCCGAATGTCTTTGAGTTTTGGTTAAATTAAAGCAAAATTCCTAGCTACAAGGTACTGTTTGATTGGCTTGTGCTCAGTATTTTCTTACCTCATTTTTTTCTAGTCTTTAAATCTGTATATATATGCTCACTTTAAGAAATGATAGTAATTCTGATTATTACCAAAAATTATATATGATGGTTTCACTTTAAATTTTCATTAAATAGATCACCCTTGTAGGTTAAATGTCAATTAAATAAAGAAAATTAAACCCAATTTGCGTTCTTTTTTTCTTGATTTTTAATAGAATGACTTGCCTATTTTTTTGTACTCTTTGATATACGTGGCAGTCTAAGATATTGAGATCAAAATACTCAGGTCGTCCTGGTCAAAACTTTATGGTACAATTATGAGCTTGCTCAGTAAGCTCCAGTTTCTTTAATGGTTATCAGAGTTCTTATATACAGCCAGAAAAATCTCTCTCACTTTAAGTTTTGATTTTTAAAAATATTTTATTCATCATTCTACAGATGTTTGCTGTTTAGATCCTTGTTTCATATGCTATACTTGATATTACGTGACCTCATGCATGTTTCATAAGGCATTTTTTTTAAAGTACAGTTTTGGACTAATAAAAATACACCAGAAATAACCTAGAACACAGACGGCAAATACTCAGTTCCTAGTAGTTTCCAGCCCCTTCCACAGCCTCATTTCTAAGTATTAAGTAAATCCCATTCTGACCCTGAATGTAACCACAGAATCCTACTCAACCACAATCACGACACCCCAGGCAACCCATGGGATCAAGAGTGTTCTGGGGAAACTGGCAAGTAAGCCTCATTTCAGTGCTGAAAGATCTGTGGAGACTGGGTGCTTTGCTAACACTGACCCACAGACTGCAATTTAACTCAATAATCATAACACAAGGACTCCGTATACATTAATGAAGACTGCATGGGTCCTATGGATTGTACTGTTTTTTGAATATTACCACATTCCTGAACATCAACTACTGTCTGATTTTACTCTATTTTCAAAATATGAAAGCTTCTTTCAGATGCTTACTTTAAGAACTCAAGGATTGATAAACCCTCATATTTACCTGCATTTGTCTACATGGAACTCAGTGAGGACCACTCACACGCTGCCTAGTCACATACGCTGGGTTCAGTTCCACCAACCCACCCAGTTTTCTTTTGTCAGGAGATTGAATAGAAGTTTCAGTCTTTTGTATTTACTTAACAAAATTCCAAAATTTTAAATTATTTTCTTATTTCCATTTTTCATATCTTTGTGGCTAAGAAATACCTCTTTGTCTTTTCTGGTATATATATTTTATTGATCCAAAATTGTACCTTCTCATTCTTTTTAAATTAAAAATATATTACTTTACCTTATGAAATGTGGATGAGAACACATAAGTGAAAACATCAGCTCATTTATGTCCTTATATTTTTACCACTCTCGATATATTGTAGATGTATTCCAGTTCAACCACAGAAATAAATTATTGTATATATTTTGACATCTAGCTCTGAACAATGAAAAATATAAAACTATTATAGATGGCTTCATCTGAATCAACTACAAATCATTTTACCTTATTTATCTTACTATTGAAAATAACCCCACAAGAGTTGCCTGAATATATCTCTATCAGAAAAAGAAGGAGCCCCTCGGTGGCTCAGTCAGTTAAACTTCTGACTTCGGCTCCGGTCACGATCTCGCAGCCTGAGGGTTTGAGCCCTGCGTTGGGCTCTGTGCTGATAGCTCAGAGCCTGGAGCCTGCTTCAGATTCCCCTCTCTCTAATAAAAAAAAAAAGAAAGAAAGAAAGAAAGAAAAAAATTAAACGGAATGAAAACAACATCTTGTCTACATTACACATATTTTATTTCACCGAGTTATCTTGTTTTTAATTTATGCTGAAAATAGCTGACACATTTTGTTTTCCTGGATATTAATGAATGTTTATGATAAAGGGGGTGAGGATAATTATTTGGTCTTCAGTGATGACCATGTGCCTCATCCAGGACAGTAGTCGGACGGCAGGAGTGACTCGGGACGAGCAAGATCTGGGGCATCTGGTCTACCTAGGATGAAGGCTCTATGTGTGCGCGCGTGCCCGTGCACGCACACACACAGGTCTTACACAGCAAGAAGCAGTGCTAACAGTGGCTCTACAAGATACCCGCAATGGTCAATCCTGCCCAAGGATAATGAGACACTAGGAAGTCTTCGTAGAGAAGGAAGTTCTTGGAGTTTCAGCAAGTCAGTTGCTGCTGCATGGGAAAGATATTCCTGTGAGACCGAGGGTTCTTCACCGAGACCTGAAGCAATTAAACTGCCTGGCATATCCAGGGGACACGGAGCAATTTGACAGGACAGGTGCCTGTGAGTGAGTCGTAGGGTTGGGCGCAGACTCCGAAAGCAATAAGGTTAGAGAGAAGGGGCTTCCTGAGATGTATCAGAAGACTCATTCAGGGAGCTTCTGGCAGGCTCTGTGGGGTGACTCCATGATTATATCTGTGTCTTCCAAAGATTATTTTAGGAAAATTAGGACCAAGCTGAGATCATAGGAAAGGAGTAGCAAAGAGAGAAATGAACTGCATTTGAGAATTAGACCAAACTAGGGCACCTGGGTGACTCATTCAATTGAGTGTCCAACTCTTGATTCTAGCTCAGGTCATGACCCCAGGATCGTAGGATCAAGCCCTGCATCAGGCTCTTCACTGAGCATGCAGCCTGCTTAAGATTCTCTCTCTCTCTTTCACTCTTCTTCTCCCCAATTTGTGATAAAAAAAAAAAATTGGGCTAATCTACAGAGTTATTTTGTGAGTGAAAAGAGTGAAGCAAGAAAGCAATGATTGTCTCCAAAAATAGAAACACGGGAGGTAAAATAAAGATTAAAAAAAATTATTTATTTTGTGAAAGAAAGAGAGAGAGACAGAATGCAAGCAGGTAAGGGGCAGAGAGAGGGAGACACAGAATCCGAATCAGGCTCCATGCTCCTAGCTTTCAGCAGAGAGCTCAATTTGGGGGTCTAACTCAGGAACCTCGAGATCATGACCTGAGCTGAAGTGGGACGCTTAACCAATTGAGTCGCTAGGTGCCCCACAGTATTTTTTTTTAATCCATGTTGCTTTCTCATGTCGGTCACTTAAGCTAACAGTGATGACAAAGAAAGAGAAAAATAGAATCATGTGTAGTTGCTTTTCCTTTCAGTCCTTCCTTATTCTTCGATGAGCCAAAAGTAGAGAACAGTGGTAAAATGCACACACAGGAAGCAAAAAACAGAAACAAAAAGCAGGTGATTTGGAGTTGTGCAATGTTTCCACTCTCCTGTAAGAGCAAAACCTGCATGTGTGTATGAGCCAGCTAGTGCGAATTCTATAACGTTGGTGATTTTATGAACGAATTAAATGCTTTTATATTTGCGTTAAACACTGGTATTACATAATATGAAAACGAATGACAAAATTCCTAACAATTTATAATTTTATTTTCATTACTTAGAATGACATTAAATTTTTAAAACCTACATTTTAGTACTTTCCATATTTTTTCCCTGCTCTTTGAAAAAGAAGTCTGCTTTTTTAACTTGGTACTTGGTCCTACAAAATATGTAGTCAGCGCTGCCCAAATATATTTTGACACCCTTTCACTGAAATGCCAGAACGCAGTTAGTAGAGAAGTATTGTATATAATACATTTCTTGAATCAAAATGAGTCCTAATTTCACTATCGCATGTTCTTTATACTAATATACAATTTCTAAAACACTTAATATTTTTTAAAATTAGAATGATACCTTATAATTGATATATTGTTTGTAGTATATTTCTTCTCCCAACCAAGTGTTGATTAAATTAATGGTGGATCCTAACACCAGTCTTACACACGAGAAAACCCACAATATCGCCTAAGTTAACTCCCTGAATTAGACAAAGCAGTGGAGTCCATAATACATGTGTGATTTCTCTATGCTCCAGGTGTGATACTCCTGACCAGCTTCTTCCCCAATCTTCCCCCATCCCGCCACGGCACTCATATAATAAACAGAATTGGACAAGAATCAGAGGGGAGTCAAATCGCATCCCAATTAACTGGTCCCCTGCTTTGAAATGGAGGAAGAAGGGAGTGTGTCCAGTGACAAGTAGCCCCAACCTTGGAAAGCCAGGTGGGACTTACAGAGATTGCTTCCTGTTCATTGAGGTAATGTGTTAAGGCCAAATTTCCCTTCAAAACTCGTTTCCTGAATGAGCAGCATAAGCAACTAAAATTAGGATACGGATACGAGGTGACCAGGTCTCGCTCCAAGGGGACTCATTTAAAATCATACCTGTCACTGGTCATGCCATCATTGCTAGGAAAAGCACACGAGTCATGAAATTATTTGGCCTTACGTCCATCCCTGGGCCAAATCATGTGTACTTGCTGGTAAAGAGGGTATACTTTGTTGAAAGGTGAAAATAAGCTGCCGAGAATGAGTAGAGAATATAGCTAAATATCTGAGAATAGTCCGGAAGGAACCATACAAGAGAACCAGACAAAATCATCCAACACCGACGTATAGTTTTGAAGTCTTGAAATTGATAATTTAGGGGTTTCTAGGTCACAAACAGTAAGTAATTTTTAGAAAACTGTAAATGAAAAGGACATGCGGGGGCGCCTGGCTGGCTCAATTCACTGAGTGACCAACTTCGGCTCAGGTCATGACCTCACGGTTTGGGAGTTTGAGCCCCGCGTCAGGCTCTGCGTTGACAGCTCTGAGTCTGGGGCCTTCTTCAGATTCTGTGTCTCCCTCTCTGCCCCTCCCCTGCTTGCATACTCTCTATTTCTTTCTCTTTCAAATACATAAATAGATAATAAATCATAAAATTTAAAAAAAGAAAAGCACATGCGACTAATTCTGGCCAGTGCAATAAAAGCAGCAGTGACTCATCTGTCTTTTGAGTCTGAACATGTAAATCCAACTTACTGACACTCTGTCTTCCTTCAAAGCCATATGTTGAGGTAGTAGCATCACAAGGTGGAGAATGCCTGGGTTATTGGGTCAACAAATGCCCTGGGGTGGTGTTCCAACCTGTGGTGAGACTTGATTGCACTAAGCCTTGAGGTTCTGTGTTACTTATCACGGCAAAGTCTGTTCACATTTGTCCTTGGCACCTCCTCTCTCAGTGAGTGCCTGCTTCCTGCCATCCCCTCTAATACCCCGGATCCTCCCACTGCCCTCTGGTGAGTCGCAGGAAATCCCGTTTGGGCTTTTGAGAAGACAATGTCCTTCTGCTTCCTTAGTTCCCTTCCACGAAGTCTCAGACGGTATCGCCACAGAAACGTGAACATTATTTTTAGCGTGACCAGTATGTCATTCTTCCTAGGGCTAAGCCTTCACCAAAAGTCCTACCTAATGTGAGCGAATGCAGAGGAGTGGCTAAGAAGACCCTCCTTTTTGTAAAAAAAAAAGAAGTCATCCTACCCCCCAAACGAGACTTGGCTTTCTGTTGACAGCAGGAGTACTTGTATTTGGAGCACGAATGCAGACACTTGGATTGGTGAAGGCGTCCAGATGGTATGAAACACTATGAGAACGATTATGTCCCTCCCGACTAAGAGACACTCTGCAGGAATAACGTGCCTTCGACTGACATTGATTAGAATGCTTTAGGAGGCTTTCACACATTGTATCACTTGCTTAATTTAAGAACAAAAATCTAGGTTCACATGTATATAAATGTAACATATATATTATGTCATATGTTACATATGGAAACATCTTGTGTCCTTGATTCTGCTACTTAAATACCAGTAGATTTTTGTTGAGAATATCAAAAACTTCTAACATGGGGAATGAAAAATTACCTTAGATTCCATTTTATGGAGAGATAAAATCCTACTGTTTCCTGTCAATTAGAGGCAATTATTATGGGGCGTAGAGCCACGAACAGACGGTCAGGTGATGAGGGCTGAGAGAAAAAGGCTTCACATTCATATGCAAAATTTCATGGTAATGACGGTGACATTTCCTGGAGTTGGAGAGTAGCCTTACAAAAAAAATGCATGAAAAAGCCAGAATGTAAAAATAAGGAATGAGCGATTTTCCCAATAATTAGGCAATAACAAATGCATCACCTTATCTATTAATTATTTACAATGCGTTTTGCCAAGCATCGGCATTAAATAGTCTCGCTTCTTTCAAACTTGGCCAACTCATGTATTAAACAAAATTTCATAGGCATTGCAGGAGAAAACTAAAGACCAGAATGGGCCAATTTCTGTGAAATAAAAATAATTTACTGGACAGTACGGTGTCTCTGAAGGCTCGGAGGAATGTTCAGATTCTATTATTCCATCCGTCATATAGCAAGGTGCTGTTTGTAAGGGTCTTCAGCGTCAATTGCAGAAATTTTATATCTCCAGAGAAATCAGTGAACTCACAGTAATGAAGAGTAAGACTTTGCAACCTGATTGTACCAGGAAAGGACGCCAGCACGTTCGCATGGCAGGTGGTGCTTCAGGTGACTGAAATGCCAAACGCACACATGCTGGTTGCTAACGGACCCTCAGGTGGATGTACCAACACAGACCCTGAAAACGAACCATCCAGAAGACCTTCAAGTTCCCCGGGCTGATTTAATACAGCAACTTTGTGATAAATGATGAAGGCATACATTTGAGAAAGATTTATTGCGAAATCTTCCAGAAAAAGAAAATGGATTGAAAAACCAAATATATAATCTCACAATATTTAATTATGCAGAATTACTGCTTTAGGATATGGGATAAATAACAACTTAGATACAGTTTCATCAATTCAGATATGGAAATTCCTTGTAAATGATCTCAACAGAAGAAATCACAGGTTATTCAAAATCACTTTTTTTCAAAAGTATTGTACATTCCTGTTGTCATAAAATAATCTGTAAAGCTTTTTCGACTACTTTTCTTTGGAAACCCTCTTTCCCTGGCTAATTTCTTGAGAGGATAAATACAATATTTATAATCTCCCTTCTTTTAAGTAAGTCTTGAAAATATTCCTATAGTAGTTTCCAATCCTAAAGTTGTTTGATTTCTGTTTATACCTCATTTTTGCTGTTTCCTGAAATATTGTAAGAATTTCAGTAACCAAACTCACTAACTAAATGTCATAAAATCCCAATGACATTACCTAGGTCTGGAACAATCTTTAAAACTTTATTTTGCAGTGTTTAAGACTCATACAGGATTGCAAAAAGAGAACAAAGGGCTTCTGCATGCCCTCACCCAGCTTTCCATAACAGTATCTCTTATATAACCACACTCATTGTCAAAACCACAGTGATGAGGGCAATATGATATTATCAGAACCTGTGCTGACTTTACTGAGATTTTACCAGTTTATTTTAACATGCCCTCGGGTTTGGGGGGAAGTGAGGTGGGAAGGATACATAGCCCTAAGATTTTAGCATTCAAATATGTACCTATTTGAATAATGGTCACCAGAATCGAGAGAGAGAGAGAGAGAGAGAGAGAGAGAGAGAGAGAGAGTCCTAGTGCATCACCTCAAAGATATTTCCCTATATTATCCTTTAACGATATACTTCCTAAAACTCAAACCCCCTGGCAGCTACTGCCCTGTCACCCTTCTCCGTAATTTTGTCATTTTAAAAGTGACCCATCAATAGAATCACACAGTATATGAACCATTGATGATGACTTTTTTCTTCCTCTTGGGAAATTCCCTTCCTTCATGTCCGAGTTATCACCTCAGTATTTATGTGGTTCAGCATTCCCGTTTGCCCAAAAAGGTGACATCTGTTTTCAAGCGCTCATCAAATTATAACCAGAAGGAACCAGGTCTTGATTTCATAGAAGAGAATTATATACAGAGGATGATAGGAGTTTAGGGAACTCGGTCCTTGCTAGGAGCGCCCGCAGATAGAGAGGAAATGGTTGAGTATCACACAGGACTCTCCGGTCACGTCAAAGGTTTGGGTCTTTATCCTTAGGTAGACGGAAACTGTGTAAGCAGGTGAACAGTATCATCGGTTTTGCGTGTTCGGATCTCTGATGCTCTGTGGAGAACAGTTTGGAGGGACGTCAGGAGTAAGAGATAAACCACCTGTGACAGGTAGGTAAGTTCCGCCCTCCCTGACATCATCACTGGGATGACGAGTGTCCAGCAGCCTCCTGGCCTTGGAAGACTGTGTGGCTGGTGATGTTTGCCGTGTGTTCACACATTTCCCCTCTGGTATTCCTGAATGTGGAAAACCCATCCCGGTCGTCATGGTTTCAACTGAGTTCTGGTCAATGTTGAGAAGATGAAGGAATAAATATGTTAAGATTTCATTTCCTCGAGAATATGATGTTCTTTAGTTATGCCTTATGACAATTAGGAAGACTTTCTATTTTTTTTTTTAGAGCTTGTTTGTTTGTTTGTTTATTTATTTATTTATTTAAGAGAGAGAGAGAGAGAGAGAGAGAGAGAGAGAGAGAGAACATGGGACTTGAGCTCATGAACTGTGAGATGACCTGAGCCAAAACCAAGAGTCGATGCTTAACCAACTGAGCCACCCAAGTGCCCCAGAAATAGTTCCTATTAAACATCAGAAAAAGCTTATGCGATGAGAAGAACTTTAAGAAAAATTTAGTTTCTAAGCTCTTATTACTATTAAATTCAGGCGCTATCTGTTTTTTGTTTTGTTTTCAATTCTCGTGTTGGACCCTTTTGAGAATTTGATTAAAACCATTCGTCTTCAGTGGCAAATGCTTACACACCTGTGACTTTGGGTGAAATTTAACCCAAATTCGAGTAGACCCCTTGATGTCCACTCATGAACACCTTTCAGTTTTCCATGGACCCAAGGATGAGAATCCCCAAATTATAGAACTGAAACTTTTCTAAGGAGTTTTTTAGGCTAACATGCTCATTATAAACACTTTGCATTTTTTCTTCTTTCCTCACAAGATACTCTTAATTCTCAAAATCTGTAGAGAATAGGTTTGTACACCAAGGGAAGCTCAACAGAGATTAATGGACCGATCTAGATTTTCTCAATGTACGAAACAGAGAGAATGGGGATAATTACTGTTGTAAAATCCAAGTAGCAAAAACAACCATGAAGACAAAAGAGTTGGGGCTCTAATTTAAGCTCATCTCATGATAAAAGTTCAACATAGTTCTAACCTCATTTGGCAGGCGTGTAAGACATACAAATACATTTGTGTTTCTAAGTCTACTTTTCAAAAAGGTTTTAATAAAGTTGTTAATAAAAGTGTGCTTTGGCTCTTATAAGGATCTTTAAATTTCATGACTTTTGCATTTCGTAACAGTTCTTTGAGCTATAATAATGTGCTCATTGTTTAGAACTAACCAGAGCTTACAGACAGGAGAAGAGAAAGGAAGAGAATATTACTTAAGACGAAGCTAAATGAATTTCTTCGCTTTAAACATGACACACTGCAGTCATCTTCACCAGGGGTGAAGTCGCGTCTTTGTGCAGGGGACAGCAGGATATTGCCTTCCAGGGAATCTTCCACAAAATCTAGAAATACTTTAGATTGTCACAACTGGGGGTGAGCAGATACTACTCTCATCTACTGGGGGGAGCCACGAATGGTGAAATACTCTGCAATGTAGCCCCCCCCCACAAAGATGTTTTGGCCCAAAATGCCAGTAGTACCCAACCCCCAACCTAGAGTGACATAACAAAGCCTTATAGCCTAATTTAGGATTCAGATAATCTACGTGACCCACAATCGTATTACTCTGTTCAAGCTCTCATAACAAAATACCACAGACCAGGTGGCTTAAGCAACAGATGATACATTCTCTCACGGTTCTGGGAGCCAGAAGCCCCGAATCGGGGTGCCAGCATGGCTGGTTTCTGGTGAGAACTCTCTTCCAGATGGTGCGTTCTAGCGAAAGAGAGCAACCTCTCTAGCGTCTCTTCCTATCCAGGGCTACTGATATTCCCATGGGGTTCCTACCCCGATGTCCTCATCTAAACCTGATTACTTCCCCAAAGCCCCGTCTCCAGATACCATCACAAAATTAAATGCATGAGTTGGGAGTAATAGAGGGATACCACTTGGTCCACAGAAGTAATTTTAAAAACATTTAAACATTTAAATCCGTAATAATGCTATCTTCAAGCAAATCTAGAATACCTTGAAAAGAATAACATAGAAGGGAATAACTAATATGTGCACCTTAGTTCAAGGGCAAATGTGAGAAATTCATAACCCTCAGTAAAACTGTGTTAGATCTTCAGACCTTGAATAACTAAGACAACACAAAGGTTAATTTCTCTGTGAAGAATGTCTTGCCAGTTTGTTAAGGCAATGATCCTGAAAAACACAGGTTATCAATCTCAGATTTTGTATATAATTTAAGAGATGTCAGAGTGAGCCATAAACTTGGACTTTTAAAATACACTTCCAAATATCTTCGAGATGGACTTCTGGCTGCCAGGCTGGGGATGGATAGCAGAGAAACTTTCTTTTATGAATCCAGCTACGGCTTCGAAATTCAGCTTCGAGATTTCTGTAACTAATTTGGTGTAGGATTGAGATCCCTTTCCTACTCTATGTATGTATCAGTATTTGATTTTCCTGTAGTACTAACATTAAAATTTTATAAGCCACCGAACAGGTAAATTGAAAAGGGAAAGAGAACTTTCTCTAGAAAGTGATAATATAGTAATTACATTAGGGAACATATAAATTTTCAAGATGGTTCCTGAAAAATTTCTCCTCTGAATATCTTTCTGTATCACTCCACATCCTTTTGACTTGAGCTAGCTCAAGTGAAACAGAACTGAGTAGGATATCCGAGAAGACGCTCTTATTACACAGAACGGTATATATCTGCTCCGACGGGAAGCTGATTGCTTCCATCTTGCTTGCTTCGCCTCCTGAAAGAATATTACTCCTGTGTTGCATGTTTAAAACTGCCTCTTTACTCTTAGCTCTCCCTCTGCTACTGTCCTACTCACTCTAAGGTTCTCAACAAAACATCGGGAAAGAATCGTCTACACTTCCTGTCTCTACTTCGGCATTTTCCACGCCACCTTCAAGTCATTATGGCCTGGATTCGCCCCTCTTCCCAATGAAGGCATTCTAATAAAGCCACGTTTGTGTTATTATACCTCGTGACACTTGCCCTTTTCCAGACTCAGCTACTTTGCCCTTCTGTCCATCTCTTCCATGGACTCTATGTCGCTGGCCTTTGTGGACTCTCAGGTTATACCCCCATCTCTTCATCCTTTGCTTCTCCCTTAGCAATAAATGTCGAAGCCTCACAGATTGTGTAGACCTTACGCACTCTCATATCTCCGCAAACTCTTTTGCTTTCATAATCACCCGGATGCAGGATTTCTCAAACACATCTTGTCACGACACTATCCCGAAAGAGCGGACACACACACGACAGCACTCATTCATTCGAAGGTAAACTGGTGACATTCGACTCCTCATTTCCCATCATTGCTGCCACCATGATCACTTATCCATCTTACACTCTGATATTCTCCTACTTTGTAATAAATGGCACCAGGATAGAGACCGAGACACTCTTTCATCCCCGGGCCCTCCCATTCTACCGTACTGCACAACTTCATCAAGAGCCTTTCTTTTCTTTTTCTTTTTCTTTTTTCTTTTTTAATTTGAGGGGGGGGGAGCACTAGTGGAGGACAGTGGCAGAGGAAGAGAGAGAGACGATCTCCAGCAGGCTCCACATTCAATGCAGAGCCCGATGTGAGGTTTGATCCTCTGACCCTGGGCTCATGACTTGAGCCCAGATAAAGAGTTGGACGCTCAGCTGACTGAGCCACCCAGGTGCCCCAAGAGCCTTTCTTGTAGATGTGATAGCAGCCACCGCCGAGTTTCTCAGTGCACGACCTGCACAACGATACAGGGTATGCTGGCGTTCTTCTCTCTCACTGTCAAAGCTCAAACAATCACCAAATATGGTTGGCTTTACTTCTTTCTTTCTTTTTTTTTTTTAGATTTTTTAAAAAATTTTTTATGTTTTTTATTTATTTTTGAGAGCAGGAGAGACAAAGCATGAGTGGGGGAAGTGCAGAGAGAGAGGGAGACACAGAATCCAAAGCAGGCTCCAGGCTCTGAGCCATCAGCACAGAGCGCGACGCGGGGCTCGAACTCACAGACTGTGAGATCATGACCTGAGCCGAAGTCGGCCGCCTAACCAACTGAGCCACCCAGGTGCCCCTGGCTTTACTTCTGGAATATCTCTTGCATCATCTATCCATTTGCCCCTTCCAACTCCTAGGAGGACCTATAATCCTCTTTTTCCTGGCTATGACTTATCTTGTGGTCCCCCTCTCTAAACTCTGGAGCCACAAGGAATTTATGGGCGTAATTATAGTACTCAAGTCCACTAATGGCCTCTCATCACTGCAGAGTATGTACAAATCACCTGGCTCTCAGGGCGCCTGGGCGGCTCAGTCCATTAAGCATCTGACTTCGGCTGAGATCGTGATCTCACAGTTCGTGGGTTTGAGCCCTGTGTGGGGCTCTGTGCTGACAGCTCAGAGCCTGGAGCCTGCTTTGGATTCTGTGTCTCCCCCTCTCTCTCTTTCCCAAAAATAAACATTAAACAAAACAAAACAGAAAAACAACTGGCTCTCGAGTTGTCCAGGTCTGGCCCCTCCTCCCTCATAATCCCCTTTCTTCCTCTCCAGGGTTCACGTGCTGACCTCTTTCACTTGTCCCAAAGGTGCCATGTTCCCTCTCTCTCACCTGTGCCCCATTCTCCACCTGGAACAGTCTTCCCCACGTGCATCCTTCGTCCTTGCTTTGGGTCTCAGCTTAAATGTCCCCATACGAGGGTCCCCTCCTCTGACCCCACAGCAGGCTAAGTCAGTTCTACCTATATCCCTCAGTTCCCTGCGTGTCTCCCGTTATGACAGGATGGAGTGTTAGAGTGACGACTCGTTTCATTGTCACCCAGGAAGATGACAGGCACCGTTCAGTAGCATGCAGCGTACCGCTTGGCACACGGCAGGCACTTAACAAATCACGGCTGTTAATTAATTTCTATTGTTTCCTTAGAATCTCTGATATGGGTGAAAAACACAGAAATAAAAGCTCTGAAGATTTTAGGATACTGTACTTTCTAAGCGATTTTAGATAAAATGTCTTTTCCTAAGCAAATTCTAGAATAACATGGAAAAATTGAAATCGTTTATTTTTTAAAAAGTTAACATTCACCACCCGCAAACTCAAGTCTGCGCTGATGGAAGTGTTTTTGCCCATGCAGAGAATCAAGTGACAGTTTTACTGAGAAAGACAAAGTGGTGTCTTTTTTTATTTCCAAATGTGTTTCCCATTGAAATCTGTGAGATTAAATTTCCCCGAGGGATGAAAATCGAGATTAATAAGTGAAAAGACTCATCATTTACCAAACGTTGTGAATTTTAACATTTTTACTGTAGACTATAGACACCTGGCATTACAGTGATACGTGTGACATATTCCCACTGGGGTGATTGGTTTGCTTTTCCAGTCCAGGGGTGAATTTTTCATATTTTGTGACACCTTCCCTTTCTTCCTTCATAAACCATGCTCAGAATCTATAAAGAAACACATATAAAATTGCGTCCTTGCTGAATACCAGATTTTAAAGGGGACGTAACGCACCTGTGTCAAAATGTAATACAACATCTCTCAAATGAGAATGGTTTCTTGATTCCAAACTGTTGGGTAACTCTTTTGAGCTGCAAGTTTGTGAGCAAGGACTACAGCCAGTCATATGTTACCTAAAACAAGTGTAAATAGTTGCATGTTTTGTTTGGGTTCTAACGTTTTATCTCACACACTTTGATGAGAACCTTCCTTGTTAGATTCTCAGCTAGGTGGAAGTTGTTAGCTTGGAGTCCTCCCATCTGTGATACGGTGTGGGGAGGACTGGTTAGCTCCCAGAGGGCCCCAGCAGTGTGCAGGGGTGCAGGTACCCGGGAAGCACAGGGTCCCTGGCCCTCCCCTCTTCTAGATGTGGTCTCGTCACTTAGACAAATGACCCACCGGAACAGCGGAAAATGGAAAGTAGGACGTGACACGGAAGTAAGTTGCACTACGCTAACTAAATGCTCCAGAAATGTATAAAAGGGAGAGGATTGAAATGGGATGAAATGAAAAGCTTTTCCAAAGCGGGGGGCGGGGCAGGAGAGGGGGACTCTTCAGTGTTGAATGTTTGCTTTAACTCGCCAAGAATGTTGGGAGCCCATTTTCAGGTGACTGGTTTGGTGTACCATAGCGGTGGCGGTTAAGCCCAAGAAGCAACCCCAACTTCAGCTTGGAGACTGGACGCAGTGTCGCCGGAGAGAGCCAGAAAAAGACAGGAGGACGAGAAAATACATCTGCGTGAGACAGTTGCCTCATGCAGTCACCCGACACAACTTGGGTGTGGCTCTACTGAGGGCTCCCAGGGATACGTGAACATTAGCAACTTTGTAGAAGAGTTCTTCTAAATTGGGGGGAGGCAAAATTCTTGAAATTTATCTCGGAATTCATTCCTTTTCCAGAGTGGATTTTGGAAGGGAAAACAAAACACCATCTTTTTTTTATAACAGAAAACGATTGAGCTTTTGCAGAATATTTGGACATAAAGAGAGCCAATGTAATGGAAACAAATTCTTTTAAAACTTAAAGAGAGCAATCGTGCGGAGGGTAGTACTGGGAAGGACATCAGTCTTCTTTCCACAGGACTGGGCACTGATGGCTTCAGATCAAGATGCCAGCTCTTGATGGAGACCAATGTAACTAATGGCCCCTTAATTTGGTTTTGAGTCAATCCTATGGAGGTGTCCAAATTTTAAAACAAGTTCAATATTTCGACAGGTTCGCAAATGGGTTGCTATTAATAAAATAAAGAATTGAGGTAAATATGTGGGTAATTCATAAAAAGTGTTAGTTTACTCTGGGCTTCTGGAAACATTGTTCTCTTTCTTACTCACCAGGCCGCGTGTGACCCTAATAGTGGCAATATTTGGCTACGCGATAAAGTCATTTTGGAAGCCTCAGGGCCCTATATGTTATTTTCATATCCCCCAAAGCATTGGAACGACCCTGACAAGGAATACAAAAGGACTCAATATAAATCATGTAATGACATAGTATACAAGGTTCAATCCCAAGTTCATCAGGCAGATTTAACTGACTGGTTGCAAAGTTGATAAAAAGTAGCTTTCACCTCTATATACGACATAGATACATATCATTCATATCTGCATGGCCAAGCCTATATTTAAGGCCGTTTATTCCCATAACCTGGCTATTTGTGATTTCCAATTTCTGTGAAATTGTCATTAACTGTTCCATCCTTTTTGCTGTAAGAAATCTGCATATTAACATCAGTTTTGTGAAGCTAAGTTATCTACTGAAACTAACTAATTCTCTATTTCTTTTACAGAAATTAAATAAATGAGCATAAAGACTTATAGTGCCAACATCTGGGATATTTTTGGCATATTGGCTTCCATTTTTCTTCGTTTAATGTAGTCAATTATTGAAGTGTCGGTGATCATTGTATAACATTCTCATTCCATAGCTATGATGTCTCTAGCTTTGTAAATGTTATATAACTTACTGTTAATGTTAATTTTATTTTCTATGTTTCTAAGATATCATGCAAATATATTCTAATGCCATCTTGAAATGAATTTTTATTATTCACCTTTTTGTGATTTCTCCATCCCTGAAACATTTATTGTGCTTTATCCCTAACTGAATGGATTTCATTGTTAAGTTAGTTTTGTCTTTTCAAGGGTTCCTAGAGCAGCTATTTCAGGCATGGCCGTGCCAAGCATCCTCAAGTCCCACACATCCAGGACTTGACAGATTTTGCCCCTAGACCAATGTTTAAATCTAGACAATAAGAACAGCCTAATGGTCTCCTTGGATGCATGAAGAATTTTTTTCCTTGAACTTCAATCACTTAACTTGAATATGTGCCAGTGTTTAGCATTTTACATCAAGATATCACAGAGCATGATGGTATTAACTGATGGTAGCATGACGGTATTGATTCAGTATTTCAGAGTTTCTCAAGAAAATTAATATATCTTTAAGTAGAGCTCTGTTTCATTTTCTAGGATTCATAATTTTGGAATAACAATTACCTTAGATCTTCCTTATTATTCACATTCTGAGTTTGTTTTCATATATATATATTTTATTATCTCCAATATTTCCTCTAGGTTAGTAATTTTATATTTCATAACACTGTCTTGTTCCTTGATGTCATTCCTTATTTGGCCTGTCATCCTGGTGTTGGAAATCTAATTTTATTTTTCTCCTTGGAAATCTCCCTTTGCATTTCATGTGTCTATTATCTTATTTAAGCTTCTTTCAATATAAATATTTTTATTGAATTTCATATTTGGGAACAATTACGAGAATTTGCCTTCCGTTCTGAGTTCAGTTTTCTTCTAAGTGGTTCCCTCCTCTTCTCCGTGATGCCCATTTTTCAGTGCCTTCCATTTGCAATTGCAGCAATTATCTTGTTCGTGATGATTGAAACTGGGCAGACCAGATCCTACTGATTCTCTTGAGGTGGTATGCTGACTTCATGACTCTTTCCAATCTACAGTGCACATGTATGCAGCCTGGGGGGAGACTGGGGTGCTGGAGATGAGGGAGCCCAATGTGGTGGGCTCCTCTTCACTTAGATCAGCCGGCCTTGGTCTTGAGTTAGTTAAATATCCTAGATTTGGCTAATTACCATACATTATGCTGTGTTTGCGAGGGAATATGTGTGTGTCCACGAGTCATACCCTCGTTTCTCGATTCACCATGGAGCTATGGAGTCTCAAATCAGACAAAGGAGAGTAGTCTTGTCCACTTTGCTCAATTTCACCCATTTTCTCCCCAGAACAGGATAAGGTTAATTGCAAACCTTCGATTTGATTACTTCCAAGTCTGAGTTATTAGTGAGCCCTGCAGGGATTAATAAACTCACAGCACAGGTCCGTGGTACAAGTGGGACACAACCGTGTTCTATTATCTGCACTTCTCCAGAATGTTTTTCTTTCCTTAGCCATACTTAAAAAAAGTTATTATCATCGACATGAGGTTATGTCCCCTTCTGGTTCAGCTGCTGTAGGTGATATTTTTTTTCTCATTAACCTTATCTCACTTCAGAGACATCCTTCGTAAATAGCCCAACACCGAGAAGGAACCGTAAACCTCATCTTAAGGATTAATAATACATACTCTGAAATAAGGCAAGGCTCAGTAAAAGCAAACGAGTCTGCAGAGATAGATTTATGCTTAATGGAATCCCTTTTTATACAATCATGAAAGCTCATTGAAGAGAGCTTTCAAACTTCAATATTCCCAATATTCTTTAAGATGAAAATTGCTACTTCAGTAAAGGCGAAGTTTTATGCCTCAGTCTCGAATAGCTTCTGTAAACCTGGAGTGTCTTACTGTGATGATACATGTTATTAACTGGTGGCTAAAAAGAATGGAAACGTTTGCCAGTATAAGCAGCCATATAGGGGTTTTGTTATGGTTCAGTAGTCAGCAGGAGGGCCATTTTGTCTGACTTCCACACCATTATGCACACAGAAAAGCAAACTCATGAAGCAAAGCAGAATCTGCACGGGTGATCCATACAGAACGCATCTTAATATGCAAGGCATACATAGGAACTACACGACACAAGTTTATATTCATGGATCCACCTATCACGATTATTCGTAATGACCAGTAACTATGAAAAGTACACTACTTGTGACCAAGGTAAACATAAACCCATGTCCCATTTTCGGTTCTGAGCTGATCTTCTGAAAGGAAGAAGAATAAGTTACACCTTGGCTCATCACCCAACCAAGACACAGTCACATTGAAGCTTTGAAGACAGTTCCTCAAGAGATAACATAATTATAGAGGCGCCTGGGTGGCTCAGTTGGTTAAGCGTCCAACTTCGGCTCAGGTCATGAGGTCACTTCTGCCATAACTGCCTCACAGTTTTTGAGTTCAAGCCCCGCATCGGGCTCTGTGCTGACAGCTCAGAGCCTGGAGCCTGCTTCGGATTCTGGGTCTCCCTCTCTCTCTGCCCTTCCCCCACTTGTGCTCTGTCTCTCTCCGTCTCTCGAAAATAAATAAATGTAAAAAAACAAAAATTAAAAAAAGACAACATAATTATATCCAAAGAAAATCTGTGCTCTAAACAATATTCCTAAAACACCTGGGCAGACGGATCTCAGGGCTTTGGGATATTGGCTGATAAGTTGAGAGATAACCCATTGAGAGTGGGTTTATACCCACTGTACTCAATGTTTCAAATTTTTCATGTGAAAATTAAGTGTACATCACACTTTATCAATGGATTTTGTAGTTTGAGCGGATTATATAATGTTTACCATTCCCAACTCCAATGGTTGGGGAATCTCCAACATTTAACATTGAGGGTACTTGGTAATCTGAGCTGAGTCTTAAAATAACATAATACAACAATATGAATAAGTTTTCTACTTGTTCTTTCATTCGACATAGGTCGTGACGGTTAAGAACAGTAACAGTGTACTGTGAAGACTGTGGGCCCTGGGAGTAGATGTCCTGGGTTCAAATTCCAACCCTGCTTGTTGTTAGCAATACTATATCCACAGCAAGTCAGTGGACATGTCTGCTCTTAGCTCCCTCCTCTGTAGGTGATTTAACATAACACTCTGATCCATGTCCGGTTAATAATAACATTCAATAATATATCCACTTTTCTGTGTCTGCATGTGACGGGACCCATTGTGAGCAATAGGGTTAAATTAACAAAAAGACAGTCCCTGTCTCCGTGAAATCTAATTCTAGTGGATTAGAGAGAGCACAAATAAGTTTTAAAAGTAAACAAGATAACCGTGATGAAGAAGAAGAAGAAGAAGAAGAAGAAGAAGAAGAAGAAGAAGAAGAAGAAGAAGAAGGAGAAGGAGAAGGAGAAGGAGAAGGAGAAGGAGAAGGAGAAGGAGAAGGAGAAGGAGAAGGAGAAGGAGAAGGAGAAGAAGGAGAAGAAGTGGGAGGAGAAGAAGGAGGAGAAGAAGGAGGAGGAGAAGGAGGAGGAGAAAAGAAAACATAGAAAATATTCAGGCAATGAAACAGCAACTTGGATGTGGAAACGTGGCTATTGGATCCTGCCCTCAACTGGATTATTTAGAAGACTCCTCTTCAAGGCAAAAATAGGCCAGAGAATTGAATGATGGGCATGTCCCCCGTGCAGAGCTGGAAGGGAAGATGCTATTAGACAGCAGGAACTATAGGAATGAGCGCCACCCAATAGCACACTGATGTCCTATGTGCGCCCGGAACCTAACATCAGTGGAGACCCAAGTGAACAAAGATCAGAACATCAGACAGTGGCCAACTGATACAGACCCATAATTTTCATGGTAGAGACTTTGTAATCATTCTAAGTATGACTGGAAGCCCTGTGGCGGCTTCCAAACTGGAGAATGGTATCATCTGATTATTTTAAAGGTCGTTCTGGGCACTGCACGAAGGGAAGACAACAGAGGAGGCAGGTGTGGAAGTCTGACTCACAGTCAGGAGTCTGGGTTAGAGAGAATTGACCAGACAGGCAGCAAGGAGAAGGCAGAAAGATGGACAGTTCAGGGTGTAATGGATGGGACAGGGAGCCCATGGAACCCAGTGGAGGAGAAGGAGGAGGAGTTAGGAAAGAGGAATCAAGCTTGGAGTCTGAGCGATAGCACTGATACTAGTAGTTTAGATGGATCTATCAAGAGCTGTCTATGGGAAATATTAAATGTGATGTGCTTATCTGACATCCAAGGAGAGATATCAGGTTCTCAGTTGTCTGCGAAACACTAGGGCTCCAGAGAAAGTTAGGGCTGTAGATACTGATTTGTGAGGCACGGGCACATGATGGATTTTAACCATGGAAAGCAAACAGGTAGAGAAGGGAAGACAGAAGAGAGAACTGGGGCCCCAGGCAGGTTTGGAAGAAGGGAAACAGCCAGAAAGTGAGACTGGGAAGACACAGATAAGGAAGTGGACTTGGACCACACACACACCAGGAAGCTGTTACGTGGCAGAAACGTGGGAGAAGAACTATTTTGGGAAGGAGGTCTGCCTTGTCAAAAACCACTTAGGATGAAGACACTAAAGGAACCGTTGAATGTGAAAAGAGGGAGGTCATTTGAAATGCTAGTAAGGATCGTCCTAGATGGAAGGGAGCGTGTGTCTCTGGCACATATGCCTGAATTGCTGTTCTCATCTCATCTACATTTTATCTTCATCAAGTCATTAAGTGCTACAAATGTCACAAGTATCACTAGATTTGGTCTCATCTAAATGGGCCCAAATCTTGCATGTGTGCCAGACTTCAAGTGGTATAACTTCTGCCACTTAACACCTAAAACGACCTTGTTTCGATTTAGAGTACAATTTTGTTCGCGTTCTCAGAAATCCAACTTGCTAGATTAAAATAGCTTCATGTTACCCATACTCTTATTTATACTTCTTTCCACATATATTCCTGGACTTGATCTGGCTCATAAACTGTTAGATTTTCATATATTGTAACCTGCTTGTCCTCACTGCTATAGAATTGAATTTATACTATCGATTATAAGCCTCAGGATAGGATACACTCTTGCCTATCAGTCCATCCATGGACAGCCTTATTTTAGGTCCCTTCATCGGCAACTTAATTTTTTAAGCTTATTTATTTATTTTGAGAGAGAGAGAGAATGAGAGAGAGGGAGAGAGAGAGAGAGAGATTGAGAGAGAGAGAATGTGTGTATCCAGGGGAGGGGCAGAAAGAGGGAGGGAGAGAAACCGAAGCAAGCTCAGTGCTGTCATCACTCAGCAGGGGCTCAATCCCACAATCCGGGATCATGACCTGAGACAGAATCAAGAGTCAGACATTCAATCGACTGACCCCTCCAGGCACCCCTGCATCTAAATTTTATTATCCTTTCTACAGGGACAGCAACTCATGTATATTTAATCCTAATCTATTTCCCATTTACTATATACTTATATATAAACAACTAGGGTTCCTATAAAAGCAAAATAAATGACCGTTAATCTTATTTACTACATTCTATGGACTTCATTTTGTCCCTCCACCCAAATTTCTGTTTAGCCCCAACTCTCGATCTAATCACTGGTTTTTATGAAGAAATCAAGTTGAAACGAGGTCATAACGGTGGGATCCTAACCCAAGAGAGTTGGCCTTAGAAGAAAAGGAAGAGAGATCTTTCCTTCTTCACACTCATCCATGAAAGAAAGTGCATTGGATCAGACAACAAGGCGGTGGCCATCCACAAGCCAGGAAGAGAGCTCTCATCAGAACGTGACCTTGCCGGCATCCTAATCCCAGACTCGCAGCCTCCCAAAGGGCGAGAAAATAAAGTCTGTGGCTTAGAGCCACCCCATCTATGGTATTTTGTTAGGTCAACCCAAGCAGACTAAGAAACTAACGTATATGTAACTAGAGAGTAAAATGTGTTGTTGTTTATGTATATTATATAAATATATACTCTCCCAGAATTTTTCCTTCTAAATTTGCTTCTGAGATACATCTATATTGATATGTAGATAACTTACTGCTTTGGACTGTTCTAGGATAACTCAAGTTACTTACATACCACAATTTATTTGCTCATACTTTGATAGATCTAGACTTCTTAGTTTTTCATTATTAGACACAATAATGAAATTAGCATTCTGTAGAAGTCCTTTTGAACTTGCGTAAGTTTTCCACTGGGAAAGTGACCAGGGAGATGCCCAGCTTTGACTGGGGGAGTCACGCTGCCGTAGACCAGATGCTCCTTATCACTCCTTTTCATTCCACTCTGCACATGAATTACTCCCCGAGAGTTCCTCCTGAATCTTCACATTGGCGGTAGAACCATGGGTTCTGAGTGAAACATTTCCCCCAGTTGATTGTCTGCTTGAATTTTTCTTCAAGGTTGCTGCATAACTTTAGGTTCCCACTAAAACTGTGTTTTCCATATTGCCAGTAAAGTTCGCATATCTAACGTTTTAAAACTTCAGCAACTGGGAGACACAAAGGGCTATTTTTGTCTTCTCATTCATAAGCATGAAAGCATACTTATGAAGTAAATCAGATTTTTAAAAACTTGTGTTGTCTTTCAGATTCACTGACCGTTTATCTACCGGATCATGTTGCTCTATCCCCGTTAATGTTAGGAGCTGCTAAGACATTTTACATAACAGTTATTGGTCATTTGTATAACACATGTAAATCCTTGGTTGATCACTTACCTCTTTCTCGTCTTTAATTATAGTGTTACTTTTCAGCTATAAGGTAGGTGAATCAATAAAGATTTCCATTTTAGATATTTCTACTCAATATCATTAGTAACATGTAACATAAGGATGAGACCAAAAAAGGCAAACATCGTGGCCATTATCTGCAGGGGATACTTAAATATACATATAAACCTCAGAAGAATCAATGGAAATGTTCATGATAAAATGTGAGCACAAGATGACTGTAAAGATCAAAAATCTAAGAAGATGAAGAAAATGTAATTAGAAAACACAAAAAGATACTATTTGCACAAACGTTAGGTTATCACCTGGGCAGAAATTACCCGTGGTATATTATTGGCGCCTGAGAGAATATATTTTAAGTCACTTAGTGAAATAAAAGAGTAAACACAAGGGGCAAGGATGAACATTAAGATATCCATCCTTCCCAAACTAAACAAGACAATGTAAGGTGACTTTGGACGCGTCACATTTGGGGACAGGGGAATGAGCAGTTTTTAAAACTTATGACAGTAAAAATCTCTCCGTATTAATAGGCCACTTCTGAAAAATAAAAAGAAGATGTATCCTTCTTTTTTTTTTAGGTACAACTATATTTATTATTAATTGATTAATTAATTAATTTTAATAATTTATTGTCAAATTGGATTCCATATAACACCCAGTGCTCATCCTGGCAAGTGCCCTCCTCTGTGCCCATCACCCACTCTCCCCGGCCCCCACACCCCCCTCACCCTCAGTTGGTTCTTAGTCTTTGAGAGGCTCTTATGTTTTGTCTCCCTCCCTCTCTGTGTCTTTTTTCTTTTCCCCTCTTCCCCTCCCCCATGGTTTTCTGCTAAGTCTCTCAAAATCCACCTATGCGTGGAAACTTATGGTACCCTTCTATATAGAAGATATGACAAAGCCAGAGTTGGGTACTCCCAAAGATCTAGGTAAATAGGCCAACAGGAGAGGAGAGGAGAAACCTAGACGGCGAACCACAGCTGCCTTGGAGCTTATACACCATGAATCAAGATCACCAGGCTGGGAAAACTTGCTCATCGTATGAAGAAAATAAAATTAGATGAGTCCCTCAATCTCAAGCTGTTAGAAAACCCTTCGGATAGAATGTGTTGTATGAATATAAACGGCAAAGCCGGGGAACACTTGTGAAAAAATACAGGACGATATTTTAAAAAATCTCTCCCCATCTGAAAGTCATAAACAAGTTGCAAATCTCAGAACAGAGAGAAATTGGCTGATAGTAAAAATGCTATTTATCTTGTCACTTCACTGAGAATGAGGCTTTGAAGGTATTATATTTTCTACCAGATTAAGTAAAAAAAAAAAATTAGCCTATTCCTACTGAATGAACTAACACCAAAACATCCATCAAGTCCACTCTGGCCTCCTTGACCTTGTGTCGGGTCGGTCCACAGCGACTACTAGACACCCCGTGCTCACCCAGAATTTATCATATCTCATGGAGCATAACGAGTTCTCTTGTTCTTCTGGGCTCTTTCTGGGCACAGACCGTGGCCTCCATTTTTTTATACCCAGCAGCGAACACAACGTGCTTGAAACCCAACCACATTTCATTGAATAAATGCTAAATTAATTGATTTAGTACCGCTAATAATCTTAGTATTTTTCCTTGATCCTTTTACTTCCTTCATAGACCTGCTGTTATCTTCATTCACATAAACTTCTTCATCAGGTATATTGCACTGAAGTTTATTTCTGCCTCTCAATTATCAGGTCCTATTGAGACTATCACACCATGAAGCTATTCATACGATCATTTTAACAAATGACAAGGGGACTATTTTGAAATAACGATAATTTAAAGGTTCAACCTTGAAACGATATCTCACGAACAAAAGTTTAACAACCTTACAAACACCTCATAAAATAGCTGAAATCAAGACATCCTTAAACGAAGAACACTTAGCTATTCCCAAGATTTCCTGACACACGAAGGCCCTCTAGTAATTCCTTTATCTGGAATTTTTCTTCAAAACTTCACCTATATTCAATAGAAGAGATACAGAAGCAAATATTAAAAGTCACTTTTCTACTTTAGATACCTTATGCACCAAGGTATCTGTCCTTACATTAGGACAATCTGTCTCAAGGTATATACTTTTGAAATACAAAATGCAAAGTAGAAGTTCATTTTTACATCTAAAATCTTCAGGAATTTTTGTAAGCAGTGCTGTTTTCCTCCAAGCTTTGGTCTTGCTGTGTGGTAAGAGGTGACAACTTTTTAAATGACCTAAAAGCAACCTCCGTGGCGCAGTTACACCATGATTGGTTTCCCTGGGACAAGGGTAAGTACTTTAAGGCTGCTGGTCAACCATCAACTCTCGCCACGTTCGAGAGGGCCGGTTCTTTTCAGCAGTAGCTTGTTTAGAGACCAACAAGCATTTTATATCCTCATGAACCTCTGAGCACTTAATTTCACCACTACAGACACCAGTCTCCTGTCTGTGAAACAGAGGTGACAGATCGCCAGTCGGTTTTATTGGTGGGAACGGGGATGAGAAACACAGCCATGCATCTAATTCCCTCGAAATACCAATTACCTGTAGAAGTTCCCTTTCTTGCTCATTTTTCAGGGTGTGTGCCTTGAGGATGATGAGAGATTCCAGTGAAGTTTGTCCGGGCCACTTAACGTGGATGATCCGCAGGGCCAGGCTGATGGATGGGAAGGGCATTCCAGCAAATTTGGTTTCTGGGGACTTTCCTCAGCAAACCGAGCCAGTGGTCCAGCTGTCTCGCACAAAGGAGATTGATAGCACAGGCCAGAAGAGGTGAAGAGTGCCCTGGGCAGACAAGAAAAGACCTACAGAGCACGCGGAGTGGGGCTGGGGTGACGGGGTCTTCCGAGAGAACATCCTGTAGCCCGGCCTGGGGGCCGTGGCCGAGCACAAACTACCCCTGTCCTACTCTTGAGACCAAGCCCCACGTGTCGCTGACCAAGAGTCAGGTTTCAGGCTGTCTTATTCAAGAGGATGTGTTTATGAAAAGCTATATAGGTCAAATTACACACTTTTTGATCCGGAGAGCTCGGTCCGAGTATTCGTGAGGGTTAGGATGGACACTTCTTACAGGGAATGTTTTTAATTGGAGGCACGAGGAGAAGTGAATCCTTACTCGCTGGCTTGCGGGGAGCTGAGAGACAGAACTAGAAAGTTCACCTCACTGCTCTGGGGAAGTAGGAAGCTAGTGTTGCCTACGAGTGAGGTCTCAAGTCTTGTGTCGGCATCACTAGCTTGGGAGCCAGAGCACACCAGCCTCTCCTAGGGAGCCAGGCACTCCCTCAGGGGCTCAACCAGCCTGAACTCCCGCTCAGCAGGTAGAAGCCTGTCTGTAAGCCTGAGAGGAGACCGCCACTCACTCCGAGGATGGCAAACAATAGAAAGTCAAGTATCTTTTAGGTTGCAATCTCTGTACCAAGTAACCCCCCGGCTCAAAAGGTCATTCCACACCAAGTAAGCCAGGGCACAGTGGGAATGAGGTTGGCCTCACACATACTCACCAGCCGTCTCTCACGTAGGCAGTGCCCTTATGCTCGACCTGGGGTAGATCCAGATCTGGTCCTTGGACAAAGCCACTGCCCCTCTGGTCAGGTCTGTGTCTTTCCTCTTATCTGCCGTTCATCTTGGATCTAGGAGCGCTTCCTTAAAACTCAAGATATGCCGAGCTGTCAGGTGCGAGTCTACACAACATAGTTGGTGGAGTTAACCTCGTAGATGATAGAATCACTCATACCAGCTAGTCCGATCTTCATGGGTGAAACAAATTTGAAAAAGTAACATCTTCCCTATGGCCGTCTCACTACAGGGGAGAGACAGGCACTGCACTTGACCTCCGGATCAAGAGTGAAACCAGTTAAAGTTAGTGTCTGCACAGGCCAGGACGGAAGGATCTGAGGGGGCATCCAGGCAGACAAAAATGGGACTTCTCCTGCCTGGATGGAATTGCAGAGTCCCGTAAATCAATGTTGATGGAAAAATTGCAGAGAAACAGAACTTCGGAGAAGATAAGCGTCAGATTTCTTTGACCTTGGGGGATCTATCGTCCAGCTCCAGCCACCTGCAAAGACATCATAGAACCTGCTTTAAAGCAGTGTCCAACCCATGGCATATCTTCCAATGAGTGGTCCAGGGAAGAAGACAAGCCTCAGACACCAGTTCCCTTGAGGCTACAGAGGAGCATCAGACAGCTTCATAAAAGTACCCCGGGTCTCAGAAGGGCTAGAATGTTAGAAGAGAAAAAAAAGAATGTACCTGCTGCTCACCGCTGGGATAAGAGGTGGCATTTAAAGGATGCTACTTGGGAGAAAAGTGTGTGTAGCTGGATGAGCTGTGGTCACGGGAGGCTGACGCGCGATGGGACAATACTTAAGGCAGCACCATTAGGATGAGTCACCCAGCAAGAGGCCAGCTGAGGCCAAAGCACCGTGACCCAGGTGGGCTCCCAACTCCTCTGCACGATCTCCACTCCAGTCCTCCCTCTCAGCTTCCCTTTAAGAGATGACACCAGGAACACCACGGCCATGACTCTGACTCCTCCCCATTGCCGGCAATGCCCAAACTTTAATGGGAACAGGGGTCACCCGAGGATCTCGTGCAACTCCGAGTCTGACTCTGTCGTCAGAGCAACTCTCAAAACAATGTTCTTTCTGTAAATGATGATGCAAAGCCACTGGTGTGCGCTTAGGCTTAGGAATAAAAACACTAACAGATGTGCCAAAAATGAAACGAATTGTTCATTGTCTAACTGTTATAGTAAAACAGTTTTGAAACAGTTTTCAGTTTTGACTGAAAAAGCAGCATGGCGGCCAAACTCTTTGTGTTGAGTCGACTCTTCCATACAGGGCAGATGGTCACCGACACCCCTCTGTAATCACACTCAACCTGAAGGGACTCTAACCACGTGGTCACTTCCAGATGTGGCAGGTCCGAAGAGACCTAATCCTCACCTTGTGAAAATCAACCACCCTGAAGTGTGAGGTAAGGTAATGGAGGCGCCCATCTACCCCCAGCATGACTCACCTGCACAGATAAGAAGCGTTCGTTTACTGATGGGAGAACCCACAAAAAATATTTAAGACCAACCCCGCCCCCCATCTCAGAAAGAATGGGCTCATGGCGGTCACGAAACCGAGCCTAGAAGCTTCCTTTCCCCACCACGCCCACTAGTGTCTTTATTCCCCGAACCATATGCTCATCTCCTAGCTGAAATACCCCCTGAGAGGTTGTCAAGAGCTAAGATTTGCTAGATTTGTGTATTTTTGCTTTTCTCTTAGCTCAGAATTAGAAACATATGTTCATCACCTCTGCCTACGAATAGTTCTGCATGAGTTGTTTTTCCTCATTTTATTCGGAGGAAATCAGTCAAACAGATACCGTTTCAAAGCTGACCTGCCAAAAATCGTGACATGCACAACTTATTTTATGAATTGTGTTTCTTTGCAAACCAGCAAATGAACTCAATTAACTACTATAAGGCCGTGCGTCTTAGCGCCTTAATTAGCGCTGCCTTCAGGTAGGAGATGCTAATGGCGTCATTAAGCTGCGGATGCCACATGAAGAGCCTTCAAGACCCAGAGTTCACGTTTGAAGTAGGGACCGATAATGGGATCTGGGACTTTTCATCTCCGGAGTCCTGTCTTTAATGGGGCCACGGCTGTAGCCGAGAATAATTGGCATCCGAAGACAGCTCCCAGCACGGTCCAAGGGGGCCTGGAGGAGCTGACACGGAAGCTGCTACCGGGTCAGCCCAGTGGGCGTGGAGGATCGGGCATCACATATCATGTGGAAACAGGTGCTTCTCTGCAGGGGCCGGGATCGTGAACGGTGATGGTCATCAGCGGCTTAGATGTCATTTAAGGGCATTTAGGAAGGCAGATGGCCACACGCTGGCCCCAAGGTGACGCTCTGCATAGAGTCGTCTTTACAAAATCTGGAACTCAGATGTCAAAAGAGTTAGAGTGTAGCTATCACTGTCCAGGAGCTGAAAAGAAAGTAAAGAAGATCGGCCGAATTTATCTACCATAAACCCAGATCCGTCTCAGGCTCTCTCTCCCGTCTGCCGTGTGAGGTCGCGGTGAGAAGATGGCCGCCTCTGAACCAGGAAGAGAGCCTTTACCAGATTCCGGATCTGCCAAGACCTTGTGATTGGACTTAGAGTCCAGAACTGTGAGAAATAATTGTTCATCGTTGCAGCCCCTGGGCCCGTGCTATTTTCTTACAGCAGCCCCTGCTAAGACAGCAGGTGCATCCACCATCATCTCGGTAGTTGAAGGAAAGTAGAGATCTCTTTCTTTTTCTGGTTGAGGATCAGTACGCTCCCCTTCCCAAACACACCCTCAACCCACAGGGAGCCCCAGGCACCTTTGTGGGTCCCCAGATTTACGCACGGTTTAAGATCCAATCCCGTTCTTTAGAAGAAATGGTTGGGAATCACCACATCAGAGCATCAACTTGAGATGTGAATTTAGGTGTATTCGATGCACTCTAATTAAAATTCATATTATTGTGTGCCTGGTTGACTCAGTTGTCTAAGCGTCTGACGTCGACTCGGGTCGTGAGCTTGAGGGCCGTGAGTTCGAGCCACACAAAGGGCTCTGCACTAATAATATGGAGCCCGCTTGGGATTCTTTCTCTCTCTCTCTTCCTGCCCCTCCCCCACTCGGGCTCTCTTTTCTCTCTCTCTCTCAAAATAAATAAATAAACTTATAAAAATGAATATTATCATCGCGTGCAAACTTCTCTAGGATGAGACGATTTGGGCTAAAAATCCTATTCAGCGAGACCAATCATTCCTACTCATCGTTGAGAGAACAGTAAGTCCCAGGGCTTCCTGAAGGGACACTGTGGGAAAAGCGAGTCCGGGATTACCTGCGCCTCTCTTCTCTTGTTTCCTTTCTCCTTCCTCCGTCTGAGGGCCCATCATGCAGCCCTGTAGGGGTTACTTGAAATGTGTGCTGTGCACATATTTCCAGTCCAGAGGTCTGCACCCAAGAAGGCGCTGTGGAGAAGTTGTCCAGGTCGGGCACACAGACAGAAAGAGACTTTGATTGCCTAGAGCTTCTGCCACTGAGGTATGATGATAATTACTTTACCTCTTCACTCTGATGCTGCCTTGGGTTGGAAACTAGTCAGGAGGTTGTTTCCTGGAAACATCTGCAAACCCAATGACAAATCTCCCTGCAGGGCTCATGTATTGTTTAAATATTTTCCCCTTCCTTGCAGTTAGCAAAGCAGTATTCACATGCCTCCTGATCGCTCAGGGGTATTGGAAACATACATGGGACTTTGAAACTGACTGCTTCTCCAGGGTCCTAACTGAAAGAGTCACAAAAATACTACTTAAAAAATAAGCATAACTGAAAATCACATACAGGGCATCTTGGCAAAGCAGGGAGAAGAAAGTGACATGGTCATTGCTGAAACAATGCCACTTTAGAGTTATTTTATTTCTTACTTTATGCTGCGATTATCAATGTTTATCATTCGGTTAAATAAAAAAATAGATTAAAATGAGTAACTAATTATGTTCCCTTTTTGACTGCAAGTTTTTAGAACATCTTCATTTAAAAAAACTATATTTGAAGGGCACCTGGGTGGCTCAGTTAAGCGTCTGACTTTGTAAGGGCAAACTGGGACTGACTCCATTGTGTTCTGTGTCCTCCACCTTGAGTCCCCAGTGCCTACGCAGAAGCTTGACCTATGGAACAGGACCCTGACCCCTCTTCAGCCAATCGGCTAGGGTCAAGACCATCACCCCTTCCACTGCCCCTAGACCCGTTTAAAACTATTGTGTTTTTTGGAACGCGCTCTCTCTCTCAACCCACCGCTGTGTTGGTGCAGGTATGAGATTGAGCTCGAGCTAGCTCGAATAAAGGGTCTTTGTTCTTGCATCGGACTCGGCTCCCTGGTGGTTTTTGGGGTTCCCGAATTCTGGGCATAACAACTTCAGCTCAGGTCATGATCTCAAAGTTCTTGAATTCAAGCCCCGCATTGACTCTCTGCTGTTAGCACAGAGCCCGCTTGGGATCCTCTGTCTCCCTCTCTGCCCTCCCCCACTTGTGTGCAGACGCATGCACGCTCTCTGTCTTAAAAAATAAATCATTAAAATATCATCATAAAATAACTATCTTTGTTATTTACAGGGGTAAAGCAAAATTTCCAATGAGGAGCTTAGCAATTAAACATAGGTACATGTGAATATCAGCATCTTGAGTCAATTTCAACTCTTTCCAGGTTAATCTGGGGGTAAATTAATTAAGCAGAAGTCCTGCTGAGCAAAGTCCTTCCCTCATTACTCTGTTTTGCCTTCTCCTCTTTCTATTATCACCCAAAGACCTCTAGGCCTAAAATAGATAGTAATTATTTTCCACCTTTGCCCCCATTGTTCAAAGCAGTATGTAATGTTTTGATGTGACATTAACACAGAGCTCATTAAATCCACACCGAAGGAAGGAACTCGGCAAGAGCAAAGATTTTGTGCTCACGGTTAAAGCTGAATAAATAACCTTACCCCCACACACTAAGAATTCCAGGGCCAATATTAGGATTAATACTAATGTTAGTATTGGTACAACCTAATGATGATGTATAATAATAGTACTATGCCACAAATGAGCAACAGGAGCAAATTATCGAATAGTAAATGAACATAAGCTTCTGTTACATTGTGAAGAAAGTACAAAGAGGTGGCTTTTACAATATTGCTGCTAATACTAGGAAAAACAGTGCTAGAAAAAAAATATCAACAAACTAAGTCAATGACTTAAAAAGAACAAAAAGTAAAATGCGCATGATCAATTTGGGTTCATCTTGGGAATGCAAGTTCGGTTTATCATTTGAAAAATAGTCTACACACACACAAGCACACACATATGCATGTACCCATGTGAACTGACACACGCACACTCACACACATATACACACAACGTCATTCCCCTGCAGTCAAGTAGTCTCCTTAAGGTCAATTAGTAGTTTTCAAACCAAGATTAATACAAACAAGAAAAAATGGTATGGGTTATTAAGGGACTATCTCCACAACGTACTAATAACTAAAAGATCCAAATTATTAAACAACCTAGTTAGCAAGATGTCTTGTGTTTAGAAAAAATATATACAAAGCAAAATTATTACATGTATATAATCATTTGTGTATATATATATAAATGATTACATGCATACATTTATGTGTATGTATATAAAATTGTATATATGCGAATGTATATATATAATAGCCAAAGAAAAAACTGTAAAAGTTCAAAGGCAGGAACCGCATTTGAGCAGGGCTACCTTTGAGGAGTCTGGCACTGGAGAGGGGCTGGCCAATGGGAGGAATGTGCTGAGTGTAACTTCACCGCATGGATGCAGGGCGGGGTCACCATTCCCCAGGAGCCAAATGTCTCCTACCCGCCTCCTACCCGCCTCCGTGTTCTAATAAGTAAAAAGGTACACAAGAAAACCTTTGCGACTATGTTGCTTTTTCCCAAGTGAGTGTGTTTTAAGATTTGATCCTGAGGGTGGCCCAGTCAGTCGGTTAAGCATCCGACTCATGGTTTGGGCTCAGGTCACGGTGTCACGGATTAGGAGTTCGAGCCCCGCCTGGAGCTCTGCACTGACAGCGCGGAGCCTGCTTGGGATTCTCTCTCTCCTTCTCTCTCTCTGCCCCTCCCTTGCTCTCTCTCTCAAAATAAATAAATAAACTTAAAAAATTTTTAAAAAACAAAGGATTTGATCCTGAGAAGTAACAATGTGTCAAGAGGGAAAGCACACTGACAATGTCAGTAAATACTAACAATCTGTCCTTTGAAGACTGGACCTATCCGCCCACCCCCCCCCACCACCCCCGTGAAAAGACAGCGACTACTGCCCTACGCTGTCAGCCAAATTTACTTTTCAATCTTGAGAATCTTATGGGAGAAAAATTATAGCTCAACGTGGTTTTCACACATTCTTAGGATTTTCTCTTCTCTGAATTCCCTACCTCTAACCTCGGTGCCCTGGTCTGTTGGGCTTTTATGTTTTTTGACTATTTCTAGATTTTTAAATATAATCTAAATATTAATCCTTTATTGTTATGCATGCAGCAAATGCTTCTTAAGTGTCTAGCTTATTTTTGAATTCTACAATGACTTCGTCACATTTAAGCATTTTTTTTAAAATTTTTAATGTTTTTATTTATTTTTGAGAGAGAAAGAGACAGAGCCCAAGCAGGGAAGGGACAGAGAGAGCCAGAGACACAGAATCTGAAGCAGAATCTGAAGCAGCTCCGGGCTGTCAGCACAGAGTCCAACGTGGGGCCCGAATTCACAAGCTGTGAGATCATGACCTGAGCCGAAGTCAGACCCTTAACCGACTGAGCCACCCAGGCACCCTCATATTTTTATGATGTCATATCTACCTTTGTTTCCACGATGGTTTTTGCCCAAATAGGGGAAAACTCTCATTTTGTGACTTGTTGGCAAGGTTATTTCCTATACCAATGTTAAAAATATATGTTTTTAAAAATTTTCCTATAATACGTTTACACCTTTGCGTTTATCACTTGGATGTTTCTGAAATTTATTTTTGTGATTCCTTTATTCATCACTGATTTGAAATATCACCTTTGTGATAAATGGTTTCCTATATCTATATGATCTCTGAATATTATCTGTTGTGTCTCAATGTTTGACTTACACATTTCTACATCAATATTAAAATGTTCTAATTACTCTGGATTTATAATGTGTCTTGATACTTGGTCAGGCCAATTCCCGTATTGTTTTCCATGTCTTTGGTTATTCTTGGGGGATTTTTTTTTCCAGGTGAATTTATAATTAAATTACAAGATAAATAAAACTATTACTGGGAAAGTTTTTATCAAAATTTGCTGATTTTATACTACAATTAGTACAGGATTGATCTTTAGCCTTGAGGCTACCCCAATGAGAAGACGACACACCTCTCCATATATTCAGGCATACATAGCTTTTGCATAGTTTAATATATATTAAAAAAAAAAAAAAAAAAGCTCTCAGCATTCTCTGCTGGGATTCCTTTTAGAAATTTTGTAAACTTTTCTGGTCGTTATTGTTTGCAGAACTGTTTTCTTCTTCTTACCATGTCTAAATGGTTATTCCTTTACAAGAGAACACTTTCCATTCCACGCCTAACCCATGCCGACCCACGCAGATTGGGTCTTAGTCGGTGGATTGTGAAGCTCACTGCTATAGGTCACAGGGACTTGAACACTAGGACCTACCGAGAGGCGTACAGAAGGCTTCTTTGGTTGTCCTCCTAAAAGACAGGGGGCTGAGTTCACACACATCTGGCTACAACCAAAGCTGGATAGAGGGGGTACAATTGGGGCACGGAAGATGTTTCTCTTCTTCCAAGAGTAAACTTCAAAAACTCCGTATTCTGGTCACACATGTGTCTGCCTAAAGGAATATCAGTTTTGTTATAATTTAGCGTAATATCATTACAAGGCTAATGTACTATATGTAGTCTCCCTATACTTGTTTTTTTCTTTCCTCAATCTTGTTACGAAATTTAATTCACATCACGGCTTGTAGCTACAGTAAATTCCTTTTCAGGACTGTTTAATATTCCGTGCTATACATCCATTACCCCACTGGCATCTGGATTGTTTGCTCTTATGAACAACTTCCTGAATATTCTTAACTCCTGGTAAGATGAGCTAAATTTTATACATGGATGTGTGATAACTGGGCCTCAGGGTATGAAAACTTCAACCTTACAGAACGCTGTCAAAATTTATTTAAAATACATTTTAGGGGCGCCTGGGTGGCTCAGTCGGTTGAGCGGCCGACTTCAGCTCAGGTCATGATCTCGCTGTCTGTGAGTTCGAGCCCCGCGTCAGGCTCTGTGCTGACAGCTCAGAGCCTGGAGCCTGCTTCAGATTCTGTGTCTCCCTCTCTCTCTGCCCTTCTCCTGATCACGCTCTGTCTCTATGTCTCAAAAATAAAATAAATGTTTAAAAAAAATAAAAAATAAAAAACAAAAAAATAAAATACATTTTAAACTTCTTTTTACAAAATTCACAATAGCCATCAAATATACATTACATTATAGCAAATTGTCTCCAATGTTAGATATTATTAGACTTCCTAACAAATCATTTAAAAATATTTGGTTCTTAGTGCTCAATATTTTAAACAGGGAGCCCAGGTTTTAAAATATTCTATTTTTTTTTCTGTTTTAACCCTTAGGTAGAAATTTCTTGTTCGAATTTTATTACTATTTCCCCTGAGATTTAAACACAGTAACATAGAGATCTTGAATTTGCCGTGTTAATCACATTTACCTTTTGAAAATATCAACGAGAACTCCACAAATGTTATAGTTGATAGAAAACTGTGTACTGGCTTTCTTTGAGAAGGTTTATAATATTTTTGCTCATACTTGGCCTCAAAATAGCTCGGGGAACTTGATATACCTTGGTCAATTTTTGAACATATGACCCATTACTACTAATATCGCTGAAGTATCTTGAAATAAATGTCAGGCTTGTATGGTAGCATCATCACTTTTTAAAAGAGAGCTTGAACGTATTTTAATTTTTAAATTAAATTTAAATTAAATTAAATTTCAGCTTTCGTGTGAAATACCATTCCGACCATTTCCTGCAGAAAGCAGTCTTTATTTTTGCCAAAACACATATGAAAATAATGAAACACGTCAGAGTTTGTCCTGCTGCTGTATCTGCGCGAAGGCTTTTTATAAAAGCCTCCCGCTTGCCCCTGCCTGCACGTGACGATTACACTAAAACCAGCAAAACGAAGAGACGGGAGAGCCGTGAGATTTCTACATCATTTCATCCTCTGTTCCTGGTTGTACGCGATCAGCCTTGGATTCTCTGAAGGATCTTGGTGAAGACATCAGCCCGTTCATGGAATATCTTTGTTATAACGGCATCCACGGAACATTTAATACGATTTCTCCCCCCTCGTGTATGTTCCTTCATTTGTGTTGTGTCAGTTTATTGTGAGCACTCAATGCACGTTTCAGTTTTTAATTCTGGTGACACGTGACAACCTTGTCCTTGATCTGATCAGTATTCCTTGGTTTCTGTTTCCTCGCCTGGCTCTTTTCAGGTGGGAGCCCTTCGAGTTCTAGATTCCATTTCTCATCCCCTCACCCTCTGTCTTCTGGTCCCCGGCACCCCGAAGACTCCGTATTTATATCTTCTGTGTTCATCAATTCGGTTATCAAGAAAGCCCAAGTTACCTGCAGGCAGGGGGAGAGGAAAGGAGGATACAGTTCTTCAACCACAATAGCCTGAATTAAATCCCTAACCCCTATGTCAAGGTTTCACACACGAGATTATTATGGTCATTCTTGTTTCATTAGATCTTGAATATCTGCATCCTGAGATCCCATAAATGTTTCTTTTCATGTATAAACAAAGACAGTTTTTTAGGGCACCTGGGAGGCTCAGCCGGTTAACTGACCGACTCTAGATCTCAGCTCAGGTCATGATCTTGTGATTGGTGAGTTCAAGCTCCCCATCCGGCTCCATGCTGGGAATGTGGAGCCTGTTTGGGATTCTCGCTCTCCCTCTCCCTCTGGCCCTCCCCAGCTCACTCTCTCGGTGTCTCCCAAAGTAAATAAAGAAACTTAAAAAAAAAGAGAGAAGACAGTTTTTAAAACGAGGGGGGCATATCATTACATTGTGAAGGAACGATGGGGGTTAAGGCGAGAGGGTGAGTGAGGGTAGGAGACATTCCTTCCATATCCCTGGTGAATTTTCTGTGTGCTTTTCACTTAGCAAAGAATAAGGATTGTCATCCGGAGTGAGGTGGCCGCATAGAGGAGGCACAGACACTACGCTTCAGGGCGTCTTTCCTTGGCGCTGGAGGTCCAGATGGAGGGGGGCTCAGGAGGGACACCGTGGGAGCAGGGAGGGTTTGGTGACATCTTGGAAGTCCCGTTGTGGCCACAGCATGGGTGCCCTTATTCGGGGCATCCATCCCCACTGGGAAGCTTATGCAACACACCCGTGCACGTCATTTAAGAGATCTGCAAGGTGGAGACTTCCCGGAGTCACCAAATAACAGCTCCATTTTGTGGAGAAACAGAGTCAGCGTCCAGATGTCCTTAAGCAGAGCAGCTGAAAATCTCGATATGGGTTTCCCGAGTTTTTCCTTAATTTAAAACGGAAGCAAATTATTTCAACACTTGTTTGCCTCTACCAGCCAAAACTTTAACTCATTTTGAAAGAGAATTGAAGGATTATTGCCACTCTCAAAAACATATTCATTCTAAGGGTGCCTGGGTGCCTCAGTCATTTAAGTGTCTGACTCTTGTGATTTCCGCTCAGCTCATGATCCCGGGTGGTGGCGTTGAGCTCTGTGTCAGACTCTGCACTGAGTGTGAGCCTGTTCGGGATTCTCTCTTTCCCTCCTTCTGCCCCTCTCCCCTGCCTGCACTCTCCGTCTCTATCTATCTATCTGTCTATCCATCCATCCATCCATCCATCCATCCATCCATCCATCATCTATCTGTCTGTCTGTCTATCTATCTATCTATCCATCCATCCATCCATCCATCATCTATCTATCTGTCTATCTATCTATCTATCTATCTATCTATCAATGTATCTATCTATCCATCTATCTATCTTCATTTTAAGGACAGAAAAGAAGTCAAGAGGCTGAATTTCTAAATAAGGAAAATGCGTGCCTGTGTTAACAAACATACGAGTGACAAATTTGCCGCCGCCTATACAAAAAAACAGATTGCTTCTAAAACTGGGGATTATGGAAATGCGAACAACGAAAAGATATGTGTGGATAAAACCTGAAGTTAGAGCCATGTTGTTCTGATGGAGAAAAAAATCATATTACTAAGAATTGAACTCATTCCATAAAAACTAAAAACAAGCGCGAAAGACACTGAGTTCCACGGTGAGAAGGTTGAATGATAGTGCTCCCACCATCAATAGGTCGGTGCCCTCAAGCCCAACCTGGCTGGAATGAGTGCAGAAATATTTGGTAAAAGGGCCTTTGCAGATATAATTAAGTTAAAGGTTTTGAGATGAGATCATTCCGGATTATCCAGGCAGGCCTGAAATCCAATCCCAAGTTGTCCTTGTAGCACAGGGAAGACAGAAGAGAAACCTTCGGAGTGAGGCCGCCGAGCCACAGGAGCACCTGCAGCCCCCAGGCACCGGAAGACTCAAGGAAGGGATGTGCCCTAGACTGACAACTTGGTTTTGGACTTCTGGTCTCCAGAACGGTGTGAGAGTAATTATCTGTTGTTTTCGGTTGTGGGTATTTACTGCAGAGCAAGCGGCAGAAACAAATACACGGGAGTTAATAATAGCTTTACTTTTTAGTCTTAACTATATCCTAAACAGTCTTCATAGTGATTTTTCTTTTCATTGCACTTAGGGACAAGGGCTATGATTATCTCTGTATAATGGTGGAGACAAGGGAAGTACAGAGAGTGTATTAGTATATATAGAGAGAGACGGAGGGGAGAGAGGGAGAGAGAGGGAGAAAGAGGGAGAGAGAGGGAGAGAGAGAAAGAGAGAAAGAAGAAGGAGGAAGAGGAGGAGGAGAAGGAGGAGGAGGAGAAAGAAGAGAAGGAAGAGAAGAAGGAGAAGAAGAGAAAAGAGGAGGGATTTTCGGGAATTGCTCCTGTGATTTCGGGGTAACGAATCTGAAATCTGAGGCCCGCAGGCTGCGGGGCGGTGGGGAGGAAATCAGGTAGGTGCCTATGTTGCGACCTTGAGGTAGAATTCCCTCTTCCTCAGGAAACCTCAGCCTTGGCTTTTAAGGACTTCAACTGATTGGACGAGACCCACCCACATTGGGGAGGGCCAGCTGCGCTATTCAGTGTATGACTTAAATGTCAATCACACCTAAAAATGACCTTCACAACAATATCCAGAACGATGTCTAACCGTACAACTTGGCATCATAGCCTCACCAAGGTGATGCGTAAAATTAACCATGAGTCACAGAGACGTTAAGTAGCTTTCTCAAGGCTGAACAGCTAGGAAGCCCAGGGTCATATTTTGGAGCCTGTCGGCCCCATCTGGAGCCCCTTCATTCAGCTACTGCACTAAACTAGTCTGCTGTCATAAGTTACGTATGACCGAATGTCCCTGTTTTCTGCCTTTAAGGAAATCAAATTTCAAATACCAAAGGGAGAATTTAAAAAAGAAACACTCACACACATAAAAAGTGAGCTAATCAGGGACATGCGCAAGGTTAGAAGAAGCCCAAACAATTCGAAGGCGGTGACTGACAGCTCCCAGCCTCTAACGAGCACTCGGTATTCAGACTGTTGGCTTTCTTCAGTTAAGGACTCAGGGACAGAAGATGCACCGTGTCACGGCGGAGTGACAGGTGTGTTGGCCACGGCAGGCGGCTGGGATGCCGATAAGGCTGAGGGTAACTTTTCCTGCCTCCATTCATAGGATTCATAGGGGATTTAATCACTAGGATCTTTTCTCCTCCTTTGTACATTTCATGAATTAGACATTGGGTTTCGGCAACCGTTTTCAAGTCACCTACAATTCTCTGGCTAGAAAAACAGCTAAGAACAGATCTGTGCTTAGAAAACACTGGAGTCACCTAATGGCTTATTCATGGTAAATATTTAGGTATCTTTTAACAGTATCGTATGTTGTAAATAAAGGCAGTGTAATTGCGTTCTAAACCTTCCCGGGGATCTGCGCACCCTCATAATGAAGCCTGGAGAGACACCAGGCAGCTTAGTAACTAAGCCTCCACCTCGTCATCTGAGGTCGGCGTCAGGAGGTTCTGCTGTTTAATATTACAGAAAATGGAGGGATTGTTATCAATTGGAAGCAAAAATAAATGTTCCCGCTACAGTGAGCACCATAGGCACACAGCAGATTCGGGGTAAGCAATCATCTTGGATCTAAACCGTGTCTTCCTCCGTGTGAATAAAGGACTTTGTCATTTTATGGTGGACAGCCGGGAACCCACGGGGTTGAGATCAGTGACACAGGAGGTGAGGTGAGAGAGGGAGCTCTGGGTCGTCAGGTTGTTTTGTTTGTTTATTGTGGATTTTAATGCTGATTTTGTAAAAGTTCGCAGGCTCCGTGTGCACAGAATTGCTCGAGACCCCAGGACCTAGAGAAGGCGTCCCGGCGGTGTGCCCGAGGCCACCGGCGATGTCGTCCGGTACTCGAGAGCCCGGGACTTGGAGGACTTGGGGTCTGAGCGTCGGAGCGCCTCGGCCTTCCTGGGGTCCCCCCCCACCCGGTTCCCACAGCGCAGCCAGCGCCCCTGGGCCGGAGTCTCAGCTCTGCGGGGCCGCCCCCGGGAAGACCGCACGTCTGCAGGAGCCACCCCTTAGTGGAGGGGCTGCGTGCAGACATCGGGGATCCTGGTGGGGGGCTTCGGGATGCAGGTGGAGGAGGGCAGAGGTCAGAGGTCCTATTGGAGCCGGGAGCGCGGAGATGAGGGTCAGGGTGGGCCGCCGCAGCCGAGGAAGGGGGGCAGGGCAGGTGACTTTAAAGGAGGGACCCAGGCCCAGTAGAATGAAACGTTCCCCGCATGCAGCCCTCTCCTCTCCCTGGTCTCAGATGTCCTGGGACTCTGGTCCCTGATGCTTCCTTCTTCCCGCAAAGACGGTGGCTCCAGTGAGGGGGCCCACGGACCCCGCAGGGGTGGGGGGTGGGCCTGGGCCGGGGCTGTGGGCACGGGGTCTGGACCCGCGGCGCCCAGACCGGGATCACCCAGCGCAGGGGGAGCAGCCTGGCAGGGGCCGTCGGTCCTGGGCCGGGAGCCCAGGCCCGTGCTGCACCTGTGATCTCCGCGGGACCATCGCGGGGGCCTTCCCGACTGTCCTGAGCGCACAGGACTCCTGAGTTCAGGCCTACAGCTTGGAGGGGACAAACACAACAGTGATTAGTAATGCCAAGCGTCCTGGGGGCGCCCGTGTGGCTCGGTTGGTTAAGCCACTTCGGCTTAGGTCAGGATCTCAATGGTTAGTGCCTTTGAGCCCCCAGGTTGGGCCGTGGGTAGCCTGCTTGAGATCTCACTCTGTCCTCTCTCCCCCTGCCCCTCCTCGAGTCACACTTCCTCTCTCTCAAAATAAATAAATAAACTTTAAAAGAAAAGAGGAGGAGGAGGAGGAGGAGGAGGAAGAAAATGGTCCCGGCTCAGGCCATTCCCACCCGGGGCTGCGTGCAGGTGGGAAGTAGGAGAAGGAGGCTCATCCATATCTCACTGTTCCAAGGCCAAGAGCCCACCACCCTCCTCCCCCTTCTAAGTGTTTCCTCCACCCTCCCCTTTTCCTCTCTCTTCTCTGGCCTCCTAGCTCTGTCTTTCCTCTGGTCCAACAAGAAGAAATCATGGAGAACTCGAGAAAGCTTTCCAATGTCACAGGCAGCTTGGGGGGTTCCCAATCTCAAACTCTGAGAGTCTTCAGGGGGAAATTCCTCTTCCCCACGTGTACCTCTCTCTCTCTCTCTCTAACACACCCGCCCACACACACATTTCAGTACTCTCTGACATTACTTAGAGACTGCACTAGACTTGTGTTTACGTTCGTCTGGGAGTTTTCAAAATACAATTTGTAAGTTTGAGTTTTATTCTTGTTTTTGTTCTGTTGTTTTGCTGGAGTAGGACTTCAACAGATGTTGGTGGGAGGCAAGAGCCTCCGGGTGCCGGAGACCTTTCCAGCCCTTCCCAGCACCTCTGTCGTGCACACCCCAACGTAAGTTTGGGGACAGGAAAAGCCCCTCTTACACTATTTCAATAACATCTAATCATTTCAATACCTCTTGAACATTTTTATCTTCCCTTAAAGACACCCATTTGCAGTCGGTCCCCAGTTGCCCCTCCCCAAGCACCTGCTTCAAAGTAACCTGCTACTGTCTCCCTATGGGTTTGCCTTTTCTGGACATTCCATAAAACTGGAATCAGACAATTTGTAACTTGTCGGAACCAGCCTCCTTTGTTTAGCATGACGTTTTAAAGGTTCATCCGAGTCACAGCGTATGTCAGAATTTCACTGCCTTCTGGGGTTGAATATTCCATTGTGTGTAGAAACCACCTCTTGGTTATCCATTTATCAATTGATGGGCCCTGGGGTTGCTTCAATTTTAAGCTATTATGAATACTGCGGCCATGAACATGCACCTGTGGGGACTTACGCTTTCAACTATCTTGCATAGATAACTATGGTATTGCTCGGCCATATGCTACCTGTATGTGTAACTTTTCATGGAATTGCCTGACGGTTTGCTAAATTTCTGGTGGCTATCGGCATGCTCTGGCTTGTGTCTGCGTCACTCCTGCCTCTGTCTCCCCACGACCTTCTTCTCTTTGTGTGTGTGTGTGTGTGTGTGTGTGTGTGTGTATGCATGTGTGCGTGTGTGTGCGTGTGCACACACTCTCTTATAAAGGTATTTGTAATGGAACTTAAGGTTCGTAGATATAATTAAGGATAATCTTCTCATCTTAAAACTGTTGCGTTAATCACATCTGCATATGCTTTACCAAATAAGTTAACACTCACAGATGGTGGGGACTAGATCGTAGACACATCAGGTGACCGGCTAGCTCGGCTGGTTAGAGCGTGGTGCTAGTAGAAAGTAGACGCATCTTTGGGTTCGATTATCAACACGCCATAGTGTCTATCAAGGAATTTGTCCATTTCACCCAGGTTATCACGTTTGTTATTCGAAGTACTTTCTTATAATCTTTTTTAAATTATTGAACGACCGTGAGCAACGTCTCTTCTTTTATTCTTGAGTTTCAAAATTTGGGTCTTTTTTTTTTCTTCGTCGAGCTAGCAAAATTTTGTCCATTTTTGTTGATCTTTGCAAAAAATGAACTTTTGTTTACATTGTTTTTTTTTCCCCTTTTGTGTTTTCTAGTTCATCCCTTTCTATTTGTAGCCTTATTATGGCCTTATTTATATTTACTTCCCTTTACTTTTTTTGAGCTTTGGTTTGTACACTCTCCACTCCAGAATTCTATTTAGTTCTTCAACCCCTGCCCCCAGTTTCTATTATTTTCATTTCTGTTCTCTATTTGGGGAGACACTTGCCCCCACCTTCTGTCAGTTCTCTGACATGGCTTCATCTGATTCTCTGAACGTGGAATGGCTAATTAAAAGTCTTGGTCTAGGAAGTCCGACGCCTGGACTTCCTCAGGTCATATCTCACAATTTATTGTTCAAAATTGAATGTTTTACATAACATAACATGGCAACCCTGAACATCACATCCTTCCCCTTCCCCAGGGCCTGTGGGTGCTGTTGTTATTGTTTTCGTTTGTTCACTGACTTTCCTAAACTAATTCAGGAAGGTCCCTATTCTTTAATCTGTGCCACAACTTACGTCTCTACTTAGTAAGCTTTGTGGTCACCTCATTATCCAATAGAAATTTCCATACACGCTTAGAAACGGTGAGTCTCTCACCTTCGCTGTAAATCTCTGTGCACCTGTTGGGGCTCATTGCTTCAACTGCTCCAGCAGGCAGTTCCCAGCTCTGTCTCGCCCTTTAGTTCCTACTCGTGCAGGACCTCAGGAGCGGCCACAGGGAAGATATCGGAGCCTTCAGGTCTTCCGTATGGGTGCAGCTAGTGTTCCCATGTGTGTGGATGTCTAGCTTCCCAGAAATATGTGAGACCTTTACGGAGTCCCTGTGGGCATCTCCTTCCACAATTTTTCCTTTTAAATGTTTGGCCAGTTTCTTGTTTGCTCCCATGTAGGCAGCTGCAATGTTTAGCAACTCTTGTTAAAAAATCGCAGGGGAGAACCTGTTTATACTAACGGAACTGTCAGTCGGGAGTAGGTCTCTAAGTTGGAAGGATCCAGGGAAATGACAGGTCAGAGAGTAACAGTTCTATGAGATAGGGTTTGGGGGAACGCCAGACTCCATCTGCCCCTGTGAGTGGCTTCCAGAATGCTATTTTTCATGGCTGCTGCACTTGCCAGGCTGTTGGTTTTCAAGGCTCTCATGAAGTTTCGTGAAGCTAACACGGTAATAAGAATGTGGTAAGTTAGATCATTGCGAATATCACTGTCGATACCAATATTCAGCTATTTTCTAGAATCAATTCTCTTCAATTTTCAAAGAGTTGGCTTAATCTGTAGCATTTTGAAAATGTTGGTTTTGGCAACTACTGTTAGTGCTTTTGCTGCTTACGTGAAGGAGCAGATTTGGGAGAGTCGCTGATGGCCGTTACAGAAATGAATCTCACGACTGATTTTTAAAATGTGGGATGCATTAAATCGTTTGGATACCACCTTCCTTCTGCATCTCCAGCCCAAAGTAAATCAATTACAGATGAAGAGTACAGAAGAAGAATCATCGCTGTACAGCAGTACGTAACGTTTACCTTCTGAACCGCAGCAGGTGAAAAATCTATGGCCTGTGCTTGCCGGGGGACCATCGCCTTTGAAAAACCTTGAAGATTTGCGAAAACACACAGCTCAATACTCTTCTTCGGTTCTCTCTGTCAGAATAAAATTTCCTGTAATCACTTCTCCAACGCCTGTTTTCTTTTCTCCTTATCTGTGAAAAGAATTCTGTCAAAAATATTGTAAAACGTCTGAAATCTGGAGAAAGGAAGATGACTTGTAATATTTTTATAAAAGTTACAGAAAGCAGAAGGAGCCTTTATATCTACAGAAACAGCTGCATTCTCGTAGGGGAAATTTTTAAATTACGTGAGCCATTATTCTTTTCAAGTTCAGCAGTTAGAAATTGAATAGGTATGCTTTTTGTACTACAAAACATACAACTTGGTTTGGAATGCTTTATGTATTTGTTTTTGATCAAAATTATAGGTATCT
>PITB01009250.1:0-68266 GCA_004024585.1 Paradoxurus hermaphroditus | reverse complement strand
TAGTCCCACCCGGAAGTGTCAACACCCGGCCGCGTGACCAGCGCGCGCACAGACCCGCCTCCCGCGCCCCCACGTGACTCGCGCGCCGGGCTCCGCCCCTCCCTAAATCCAATGTACTTTATCCGGGACCAGTTACCCTGCAGCAGCCACGCTTCCTTACCTCGTATTACCTCCTGGTTTCTTTCTTCATTAAGCAGAATAGATTCATGGATTAAACAGGAAGTGGGACCAATCATCTTTAACATCTGTACCAACTCTTCAAACATGATTCCAAACTTTTGACCTGACCAGTAAAATGAAAAACTAGGCCATCGTTATGTTGATACTGCTCCCCCAAAACGTGTTAGGCAGAAACTCTGTTGTCCTCAAGTTCCAGTCCAAGCACTGGCTTCTCCAAGGTCTATTTCATTCTGTCAGAGTTTCTTTTGTGGCCGTGTGTCTTAACCAACCGTCTAGTAGAGGGCAAACTCCTTGAGGACAGGCACTGTTTAACTGATGGTTGCTCCTCAGGAGTACGCCTATATAGAATGTGCTCAATAAATATTTTGTACAACTGCACTGAATAGTTCAGGATGAGGTCAGCCATAACTAAATTGGAGGAAAATGTCTACTCCTTTCTTCCTACTTTTTTCTTAATTGACTTTTAATTGTGGTAAAATATATATATAATTTACCCTCTTAACCATGGAGTGTAAAGTCCAGTAGCGTGAAGTATATTCACATTGTTGTGTACCCAACCTCCAGAACTCTTTCACACCCATTTAATAACTCCCCATCCTCCCTTCCCCCAGCCATTGGCAAACACATTTCTACCTTGTTTCAGAAAGTTTGACTACTCTAGATACTGATGTTAGTGGAATCGTACAGTGGTTTTCTTTTCCTGACTGTCTTGATTCACTTAACATAAAGTGCTCAAGCTTGAGCCGTGCTGTAGTATGTATCAGAATTTCCTTCCTTTCTAAGGACGAATAACATTCTACTGTACGTATATGCCACATTTTGTTTCTCCATTCATTTGAAGATGGACATTTGAGTTGCTTCCACTTTTTAGCTATTGTGGAGTTTCTCCTGTTTCGTAAATAAAGGCAAGTATTTTCTTTCAGGTTGATCCCATGAAGTCTAATCTTTGCCTCACCTTCTTGGCAACTTCTTTAAAAAGCAGGTGTTGGGGAGCAGAGGATGTGGCTCTTCAGACACCAGTTTTGTCTGAAGATCAGATCCGTTTCATGCTCTGTGAAATGAGAAAATTCCTTAATGTTGGTATTACCGTTGTGGGCTAGCATTGGCCAATAGCTCCCTCTATCAGTCAATCTGTCAAAAACATTTTATCACACACTTGAGATAAAAACCGGTGTCAAGGGCCAGGAACTAAGATTCAGCGGCCCACCAAATAAAGAAATACTCTCTGCCTTCAAGGCACTTAAAGTCTACTTCGGGAAGTCAATATGATTCAAGGACCCCAAGGAAGTCCCTGAGACTCTCCCAGCAGGTCTGCAAGGGCCTCGCTATTCTCCAGTCTGTGTGAGAATTTTCTTCCTGTGCTTTACCGAAAACACGTGGCAACAGACTGAATGCAGAAGCATTGTAAGAATCCATTTGTCTTAAATTAGGCCGGACATTAAGGAATTTTGCAGAAATGCAACACGATGTCACTCTTCCCACGTTTTCAAATTTTCCTTTGGAAAGATAGTTATTTTCCATAAAAGTGTTACTTCTGGTAACATTTTATAGGTTTGTTGTTATTTTAAAATGAATCTAAAATATGTTAAAATTTTGTTCTAATTTATACTATGGTAAATAATATAACTCATATACAAGTAAGAATTGGAGTCCACGATAATTTTTTTTTTTAGATGGGAGTGAAGGGGAGAGAGAGGGAGACAGAGGATCAGGATCCGAAGCAGGCTCTGTGCTGACAGCAGACAGCCCAACGTGAAGCTCGAACTCACAAACCATGACATTGTGACCAGAGCCAAAGTCAGATGCTTAACCGACTGTGCCACCCAGGTGCCCCCCACATTAATTTTTAAATGTGTAAACAGGTATGGAGGGGCACCTGGGTGGCTCAGTCGATTAAGCGTCCGGCCCTTGATTTCGGCTCTGGTCATGATCTCATGGTAATGAGATCAAGCCCCACGACATTGCAGAGCCTGCTTGGGATTCTCTCTCCCTCTCTCTCTGCCCCTCGCCCCACTCGTGCCATCCCTCAATATAAATAAATTTTAAAAAATGTGTCAGCAGGTACTGAGACCAAACGGTCTGAGATCAACTTCTAGAGGAAAAACCTCCAAGGCAGTCTCAAAAGGATAAAGTAAGAGCTGACTAAAACCTTCTAGTGCAACCCCGAGGATCCCCTCTTTCCTAAGCCCAATCCTGTAAATAAAACAGGCACGCAGAGTCACAAAGCCATGGAGTCTTAAAGTTCCTTTCCTGATCTGGAAGCTTGGAGGTTACTGGAGGAGCCGAAAGCCCCAACACGCTTCACAGTTCATTTGCTCAGCACCTGTGCGCGGACATCCACGGTGGGCAGCCACCACTGATTAGATTTCTTGAGTGGCAGTCATATGCCACTGAACTAGGTGCTTTAAATTACCTGTGTCATTCAATATTCATAGCACCTTATATAGACCTTATTGAGGCCCTTTTACATATTAGGAAAGAGAGGCTTAGATCTGTAATGTGCCCAAGGTCTGTTTTAAGTAACAGATCTGAGATCTGAATAGAAGTCTTCGTAGCTTCTGTTCCTCCCACTAAGCCATACTGCCTCTCCTATTTCAGAGAGTAAGTCAACCAAAAACCCCTGAATCCAACACACCTTTACAAGACAGAGACATCTAATTCATAAGATGAGAACTGTGAAAAGCCTATTTTAGAATTAGTGGCTCTCCAGCTGGGGTAGGCTAAGATGTGGTTGATTTAGTTGTTTCTTTTTTCCTTTTAAAGATTAAAATTTTTTTTTAACATTTATTTATTATTGACAGACAGAGACAAAGCTTGAGCATGGGAGGGGCAGAGAGAGGTGGAGACACAGAATCTGAAGCCCGCTCCAGGCTGAGCTGTCAGCACAGAGCCTGATGCGGGGCTCGAACTCACAAACCACGAGATCATGACCTGAGCCCAAGTCAGACGCTTAACTGACTGAGCCACCCAGGCACCCCCCTTTTAAAGATTTTATTCTAAATGTTTTAAATTTAGTTTTGAGAGAGAGAACAGGAGGGGAAAGGATTGGGGGGTGGGGGTGGGGGTGACAGAGGATCCGAAGCAGGCTTTGTGCGGACAGCAGCAAGCCAGATGTGGGCCTCGAACTCATGAATCGTGAGATCACGACCTGAACTGAAGTTGGGCACTCAACTGACTGAGCCACCCAGGTGCTCCCCAAAAATTTTTTAAGTAATCTCTCCACCCATCGTGGGGCTCAAACTGAAATCCTGAGATGGAGCCAAAAGCTCCACTGACCAAGCCAACCAAGTGCCCTGACTTAGTTATTTCTGGAGACCAAAGAAGGTCTTCATTCAGATAAACCTTCATGTTTATGAATGTTCATTTATTTTTGAAAGAGAGAGAGAGAGAGAGAGAGAGCGTGAGCAGGGAAGGGGTGGAGAGAGGGAGACAGAGGATCTGAAGTGGGATCTAAGCTGACAGTAGAGAGTCAGATGCGGGGCTGTAACTCACAAACCATGAGATCATGACCTGAGCTGAAGTCGGACGCTTAACTGACTGAGCCACCAGGCGCCCCTTTAATGTTTATTTGTGAGAGAGACAGAGACAGCAGGGGAGGAGCAGAGAGAGAGAGGGAGACATAGAATCCGGAAGCAGGCTCCAGGCTCTGAGCTGTCAGGAAAGGGCCCAGTGCCGGTTCCAACTCACCGCCGGTGAGATCATGACCTCAGCTGAGGTCGGATGCTTAACCAACTGAGCCACCCAGGCGTCCCAACAAAATATTTTATTTAATATTTGTGCAGGTTTATTTTGTAGGTACGGCGTTCAAACAGCAACTCGACCTTGTATTATAGAGCTATTTACATTTGGATGACCTTTCTCAAGACTTCTTCCTGGATCGGACTTTTTTTTTTTTAAATGCTTATTTATTTTTGAGAGACAGAGAGAGGCAGAGCATGAGTGGGGGAGGGGCAGAGAGAGAGGAAGACACAGAAGCCAAAGCAGGCTCTAGGCTCTAGGCTGTCAGCACAGAGCCTAAAGCAGGGCTAGAACTCATGAGTCATGAGATCATGACCTGAGCCGAAGTAGGACGCTTAACAACCGACTGAGCCACCCAGTCGCCCCATAGACTTTTAATAAGCACCCAATCATATATGCACAGAGTATTTCTGGAAGGATACAAAAGGAATTGGAAACAGTGACTGCTTCTGGAGAGAACTTAGTAACCGAGAATCAAGGGGACAAGGAAATTTACTTTTCATCGTATGCCTTTTGTATCTTTTGATGTTACACGAAATGTAAGAATTACTTAAAAAAAACAAACTAATAGAACAATAAAAAAAGACGCACATCGCCAAATGGGAACTGCTCGGTCTGTAGTATCAGCAGAGTACGGTGGACTCTTGGTTAGTGGAATTCTGCCTGGTTCCCAGAATTTTCAATTACTTGCCTGCCCTCCTCGCACTGAGAGCCCTGTAGCGGAACACGCCAGGGTACACTATGAAAGCAAACACTCAGCAGCAAGTATAAAAGTTTGGAGGCTTCCACGGGGACGCCCGGGTGGCCCAATCGGTTAAGCCTCCGACTTCGGATGACCTCCACATCATCTCGCAGGTCGTGAGTAGAAGCTCCACATCAGGCTCTGTGCTGACAGCTCAGAGCCTGGAGCCTGCTTCAGATCCCGTGTCTCCTCTCTATGCCCCTTCGCTGCTCACAGCCTGTCTCTCTTTCTCTAAAAATTAAATACAACATTTAAAAACAAAGAAAGTTTGGAGGCTTCCCAAAATAGCACAGGGGACTCACTCAAGTGAATGGGCGTCTGCAGATTTGATGAAAAGATCAGTAGGAAACTGCTTAATTCACGGTCCTTCCAGGAAACATGCTGAAATCCTTGGGCCTGAACCTCGAGGGGCAGGCCCACCCATGTGGCGTTTCCTGCAGCAGCCAAAACAGGTACTACTTCCCTTACCTCCTCCCCTGCATTCAAGAACCAGCATTTGGGGCGCCTCGCTGGCTCAGTTGGTAGAGCATGTGACTCTCAATTTCAAGGTTGTTAAGTTTGAGCCCCACGTCGGTTACAGAGATTACTTAAAAATAAAAGCTTTAAAAAAAACCACGATAAACCCCCCAGCATTTATCTGAACTCCCCTGAGAAAAACTTTTCCTTCAGCTCCTACAAACCACTGCCAATCGCCTTTCAAAAAAAGCTAAAGTTGCTAAACTCCCTGTGCCTTACGTGTGGTAGCTCAGGTACTAAGTCTGCTGACTCTGAAGTGGGCACTCTTCATTTCCGTCTCATAAATGACAACACTGAGGCCCGGAGGTTAAGCAATTTGCCCAAGGTCATGCGGCTGGGAACCGACAGAGCTGGGATGAGAACTCACATGGCTCAGAATCAGCGTTCTGGTATGATTCAGTTGCCCGTGGGGGGCTGGTGGCAGGAATTCCAGCTCTCGAAGCTCTGGTCTATCATTTGCGGTGAACAGGTTGCTGCAAACAAGCCAGGACCGACTCCGAGGAAACACCGTGATTTAAGTTTAGTGATGAGAATTAGGGCTGGAGCCCGGGGCCCGGACCGGGTATCAGAGGATGTCATCCTTACTCGAATCTAGTACGGAATCTGACTTTGATGCAACTTCTGGGGTACTAAATCCTGTGTTGGCTGAGAATAAAGACAAAATTCAAGCGAGGAAAAAACTATACAGACCTTACGGTTTCCTCGCTAGACCACTGGTGACAACGTGGCTGCCACGTAGGGGCACCTACTCTGTTTGATGGGCTGGGTGTATGTATACACTTTCCGCGTATCCGGATCCACAATTCCCCAGAGTGGACTGGTTGTAAATATCGCACAAGCGCCACCTCGGAAATACACGCGCACACGAGACCCGAAGAGGTCTCTCTCCGTTCTTCCTGCATCACGGAACCTCCAAACGAGGAGGTAGAAACTAATACCAGCAAGCATCCAAGTGACTCCCAAGGCCAGAAGAGTCTGGTGGGCCACAGCTTTAATTTTCACGTGCGACACAGCATTTTTGCAAAGAGAAACATTTTTAGCTTCTCACCCAGACAGGGAAACAAGCTCATCGAGATGCCTGCCCAAACGCCAGAGCAGGATTTGAATCCAAATCCCTCTGGCTTCGGAGCCAAGACAAGCATCATCCTGCCTACTCGTAAATCCGCGGCTGAGAGAGAATGCGTACGGAACTTTGCGGTTTGTGATTCCGATTCCACGGACTTCTTTTGTAAAAAGTCACGACCTCTTTCGGTGCTGTTTACGAGTAATGATAACAACAACATTAGCACGCGTGCACTCACAGCTCTCAGAGTCCTGGCAAAGAGCCCATGGGATGCTGCCGTTTTCCAGGAGGCGGGAAGGCAGCACGGGATTAACTACGTGCTTTACTACTGAGAGACTGGACGTGCAGAGCTAAGTAACTTGCTCAAAGGCTTACGGACCGTCCTGTGGCAGAAATGGTCACAAGGCTCTTCTCACTAAGCAGCACTGCTGCTGCGAATACATGGCTTCTTCTCCCTCGTACACAGATGTCTGGTCTCTCGTCCGACTCCGGGAAAGGGCTGACAGGGTGACCCTCGCTGAGCGGGACACACCCCTGAGTCAGGGACGAGAGCCCTGTCCCGTCCGCCCCATCAGCATGAGGGTCCAGGCCGGCGCGGAGCTGTCTTCCCGCCGCTGTTCTGCTGCTCTGGATGTTGTAAACACAGGAAAGAATGGCATCGAGGAACTGATAGCAAGGTGGATTTGATCTCCAAAACAATGCAAATTCCCTTCGGAATTAGGAGACATTTTCAACTGTTACTCATGAAATTATTTATCAAAACAGCAAAAGCAGATTTACAAAGCTACGTTATCAGAAACGAAACAGGACGGAAGTGTTCGACAGACATCTTGAAGTTTCTAAGGGAAACACACCAGGCTAAAAGTCTACAGTTAAACCATGTTTGCGCAACAGGGTATAGTCACCCCTGCATTTTCTCAGTAAGTTCTTCCTTATATTTGCCTTTCTCTTTTCCAACTTGTTGAGATTCGGCTGTGCGTTCAAGAATTTTTTTCCGATCTTTGTCCAGTTTCAGCCTGGTGATAACCACCTGTTAGGAGTGAGAAAAAAAAAAATCTTTATATCTTTAAGACGGTAGGACTTATAACCACATAATTACTTCGTACAGCGGAGCTTTTCCCGACAATAGCAGAGTGGGTTCCTTCCACCACCCGACTCTCGAGGATCTGGGAGACCAGTTAATTTAGGGATATCGATTATTACCTGGGCTGGGAAAAATTACACTACCAACATGTTTCTGGTTTGTTTATCGCCCCTTGGGCCGGCAAAATGCATTGTTTAAAAAGCGCCAGCAGGCCCGCCGGCTCGTGGGCAGCAGGGATCGTGAGGGTAAGAAAGACCCCAGCCATCCTGCCCTGATCTGACGCTCCAGGGGGAGGAAGACCCGGCAACACGGTGCGTGGAGTGGAATGCAAACGAGGAACAGCATATGCCGCCGGGAGGGTGTGAGGGCCACAGGAAGAGATGTTCTCTCTCCTCCCTCTGGACGTTATCTAGTAGGAAAGGGTCCCACTGGAACCCTCCTGCAACCTGCTTGAAGGCAGAGCCTTCGCCAAGGATGACAAAACAGCCGAGAAAAGAATGAGGACCCTTGATGATGTCACTAAGCCAGTGACTCGATCCGCCTGCCCCGGCTCCCTCCGGAAGTCCTCGCCAGGGCCACCTGAGCCGACAGAACCGACACACCGGGAACTGACAGCGGCGCTAGGCACGCAGCTGCCGCCCCCGCTCGGCCCCGCCATACCTTGTGGGGTGAACGCCTGCGTGACAGCCCACCACCGGCCTTCTCAGGCTGCACTCGCTCCATGTAGAGGACACATTTTTTTCTGTACACCTGGGCTACCTTGCCTATTTGCTGACCTTTGTAGTGTCCTCGAACCACCTAAAATACAGCAAAGAAACAGTGAGGAAACGAATTATCAGGAACACACAGACTAACACACAACTTTTTGTACGAAGCAAATTAACCCTGGCAGTCAAGAGTCAGCTCTTTCTTGGGCATATTTCTGCTCTGTGCTGTTCTATGTCAGGTGAAAATTCTTTGCTTGAATTTATCTGAAAACCAAAAAATTCCTTGAACTGGGGTGGCTGTCACAGAACTAGTCCTGAGAGTAACAAGGTATAATCACTAAACACCCAAAACTAACACCATCTTATATATCGGTTAAATAAAAAAATATATATCTCAGTCAAATAAAAATAAGTAAAATTTAAGAAAGAAAAAATAATCACCCTCAAGATCTAAATGGAGAAGAATGGTTAAAGATATTATTCTGAGATTCTCACACAACCTTTTAAAATCCGTGTTCTTTTTTTGATGTTTTATTTATTTTTGAGACGCGGAGCAAGGCGGGTGGGGTGGCTGGAGACAGAAGGTCCAAAGCAGGCTCTATGTTGACAGCACAGAGAGCCGGATGTGGGCTCAAACTCACGACCTGTGAGATCATGACCGGCGGTGAAGTTGGATGTTTAAGTGACTGAGCCACCCAGGCGCCCCTAAAATCCATGTTTTTTTTTTTAATGTTTATTTATCTTTGAGACAGAGAGAGACAAAGTGTGAGTGGGGGAGGGGCAGAGAGAGAGGGAGACACAGAATCCGAAGCAGGCTCCAGGCTCTGAGCCATCAGCACAGAGCCCGACTTGGGGCTCAAACTCACAGGCCGTGAGATCATGACCTGAGCCAAAGTCGGCCGCTCAACCAACTGAGCCACCCAGGCGCCCCTAAAATCCATGTTTTCAAAGAATAATTTATGACCTAGGAAAATGCTCAAGATATGACCTTTAGGGGAAAAAAAAGGAAACAAAGCTTTATATGAAATATAGTCTCAATCTTGTATGTTTCATACATATGGCATATAACACAATGGGATGGAAATATATCCAAATGTCCAAAATTGTGGCCATTAGGGCAGGACATAGGATTACAGATGATCTTTTCTTTTCTCTATTCTATTCTATTTGAGAGAAGGGGTAGGGGGTGGAATCCTAAGCAGGCTCCATGCTCAGAAGGGCTCGATCCCACGACCCTGGGATCATGACCTGAGACGAAACCAAAAGTTGGACACTCAACTGACTGAGCCACCCAGACACCCCAATTACAGATGGCTTTTTAAAAAACGTATATTCTTCCAGGGGCCTGGGTGGCTCAGTCGGTCAAGTGTCTGACTCTTATTAATTTCAGCCAGGGTCATGATCTCACAGTTCATGGGACTGAGCTCCACATCAGGCTCTGCTCTGATGGTATGGAGCCTGCTTGGGATTCTCTCTCCTCTCTCTGCCCCACCCCAGCTCATCTGCACTTGAGTTCTCTCTCAAAATAAACATTTTTAAAAAGAAAAAAATAAATATTCGTTCGAATTTCAAATTTTCTGTAATTAACACAAATATTTTATAGTCACAAAAAACTAAAATGCTAAATGAAAACCTCTCGGGCTGTTTTCATGTACTAAAAATCTACTACTTGGGGCGCCTGGGGGTCTCGGCCGGTTAAGCGTCCGACTTCAGCTCAGGTCATGATCTCGCAGTTCACAAGTACGAGCCCCGCATCGGGCTCTGTGCTGACAGCTCGGAGCCTGGAGCCTGCTTCGGATTCTGTGACTCCCTCTCTCTCTGCCCCTCCCCATCTCATACTCTGTCTCCCTCTCTCAAAAAGAAATAAAACATTAACCAAAAAAAATCTACCACTCGCACTCCAATGCAATTCAAAACTAACTAGACTACGGTTTCCCTGAAGGCACAAGCCTATCAAACAGGAGCCACGATATAGCTGATGCTGATAATAAACATAGAGGGAATGCCGCATATATAATAAACTACAGAATCTCAACACTCCTAAAGTCTATTTAGCTTATTTGACTTACTTACCGAGGTGATTTTCAGGTTGAAGGTCATGCCTCATTGAAACTCCACCATGTTTTATATGACTAGAGGCTCTTAGGTGGAGAAGTCTACGAAATAGCCTCTCTTAATTATCATTAAGACTCAAGAAAGAGGTTAATAAAACACCCGGTTCAAGAGACTTGCACAAACGCTAGACACAGTGAGGAGAGGGACAGGGTCAGACTAAACTAACTGGCCTGGAAAGGGAAGAGAGAAGAGGCAAGGATGGTCTCCAGAATTTGTTGGGCAACTGGATGGGTGGAAATGCCTTGCCCCGAGGCGTGGAACACGGGGCAAGAAACACATTTTAGGAGAAAAACATTTGGTTGGGAACGTGTTGAATTTGAGGCATCTCGTGGCATTCTCGTAGAGAATCCCAGACACAGCTGGAAGACCGACTGGGCCAGCGACAAAGGCCTGGGAGTCATCCGGGGATGGCAATTTGGAGCCTGATTCTGCTCCGGGAGCTGGCGGTACGAGGGCAGAAGGCGGAAATCTGAGGGAAATGCCAACATTTTGGAAGAGCTTCTAAGGGAGACTGAAGTGGCCAGAGAATGGGAAACCGGGGGGAATGCCACGGAAAGGTCAGCTGCAGGAAGGATAAAGGAACAGACGTAACAAGCCGGTCACTGGCGATCACGGCTAGACTGCTTTCGGTGGAGCGGGGAGGCCTTCACGGTAAGACAAGGAGTTCCCCAAAGAAGAGAAGGCGAAGGTAAAAAACAGTCCCGAGGAGCCTGGCCGTGAAGAGGACGACAGAGAATATACACTAGAGGGAGAGGTGAAGGTAAATGATCATTTTTTTATTTTTAAAGAGAGGAAAACATGACTGTGTTTAAATGCTTATGAGAAGGAACAAGTATGGAGGAAAAATTCAAGGAAACGATACAGAAAGGGGCTCAGGGACAGAAGAGTCTCAGGAGAAGAGAAGGGAAGACCACCGTGCACACCGGACCAGCTCTAGGTAGACACAGGAGCATTTCTTTCAATACAACAGGGGAGATCGAAGACAGCAAGGGTGGAACCGGAGGAAAGTTCGAGGGCATGGAGCCAGGAGTTCTGCAAGGTCCAGGGGGATGGTTGTAGTTTCCCGTGTGAAGCAGGACAGAGAGTCCCGAGCCGACAAAGAAAGTACGTGAAATCTGGAAGATCCCAAGTTTCAACACACCCACTTGGCACTACTTTACTCTTCTGGGGGAATCAGACCTGGATTCCTGGCCTAGACACTGATTTTCTTTCTTTGTCACTGAACTCAAGTTTCGGGTTCTTCCTCTCCACAAGAGAAACGATTCGTACCTCACAGACACTGAAAAAATGGCCACATCTTCTCCCCTGCCCTCCTTTTCTTTCTTTCACGTCTTAATTCTATCCACCCGATAATTTTTTCATTCATCCAACAAACAGGGGCTGTGCCCCTGTGGGTGCCAGGCTCTGCACTGAAGTCGGGCAAAGAAAGAGAAAGTTCTCTGGCCTCAATTTGATGTAATGGGTAGTAAACGGTTAACTAATAAACATGCAAATATACGAGCACGAACTGGAACAGGGCGCGTGGGAAGTTACTAGGATCATAACTGCGGTGATAGCTACATAGCTTTACATGTGTCCAAACTCACCTGTGCGTTTTACCGTATGTAAATTACACTTCAGTTTTATTTACTTTTCTTTCACTTGTTGAAACATTGAATAATTCACTAACATTGCACAGAAGCACAGTAACAAGTGCTCAGGAGAATGTTGGAATGACTGAAGTAACAGGTACAAAAATCAAAACTACTGGAAAGTCTGACTTCAGAAGGGGGTCGGGGGCGGAGGGGGAGAGAGCTCACGTGTTTCGAGAGAGGTATTCATTTGGCTCCCAGTGGACAGGCGGAGCTCTGAGACACACACTGGGAAGGGGTGACCTTAAGAAGATCTGAAAAACTGCCCTACTGGCCACACACGCCAGGTAGTTGTCTGGGAGAGTAACCAAAAGGTTTTTATCATTTGGTAGCAACCGGAGGCTACTACAGGTTTCTAAAGAGTAATGTGTAAAAAGGTGAGAAGCTAGAGGCAGGGGACTCTTGAGATAATCTGGAAGCAGAGTCATTGGAGCTACGAAGGAGTGTGAAGAGGACAGGCTGCATTATTAAAAAAGGCAGTAAACACGGGCGCAGCGTGAGGATGAAGGAGACGGGCTGGAGGAAGTTTAAACGTGCAGCCCTCAGAGGAAGCGTGAGAAGGCGGCAGCCGTCAGGCACAAGAGGGAACCGGGTCAAGCTGAAGTCTTCTTGTGGAGATAATGAGTTCTAAAAAACCAGTTCAAAAAGTTAAGAGGGCCGTCCAGAAGGAGCAGGGACATGACCCGAACTGAACGTGCAGATCTGGAGATGCACGTGTCCAAATGAACGCCGCAGCTCCAAGGGGTGTCGGGGGAGTGGGCTGCAGAGAAGGAACTGGGCAAGGGTGAATGTTTACAGGCGAAAGTGAGGGAGCTTCGCAGGGGAGAGGGAACCGGCAAGACCCTCATGAGGAGGACACGGACGTGGCCTTCACACGGAAGCCAGAAAGGACAGTATTCTGATGAGCGTCTCCTTGGCTATCGGTCATGGCCCCTCTGAGCTTAACCTGAACTTGCCTAGAATCCTCAAGAGTTACCAAAGGCAGAAAAGACGTGTTCCTCCCATGAGTCCGGCTTGGAATCAGTGTCTTCGGAGAGAGAACAGGTTTCAGGATTCTGCCCTTGAGAGTTAGGGTCCGAGATCGCCCTCCCCAGCCCTGCTGGGATGGGCACGCAGCTCACAACGATCTCAAGCGGCCGCCGGGCTTCAATCGTTCATTTCGGTTCCACGAGCAGAGCGGTGGAGCAAAGGTCTGGCCTGGCTGAAGGCTGAAAGGATTCCCCACTGTGATGTCGTGACTCAGCACGCCCCTTCCGGAACCACACCTGATCCTGGGCTCAGGGACGAGCGCGGACAGGCAGTGGCACAGGCGGCCGTCGAGGAACGCGGTCCGGAGGCAGGTGAACTCCAGCTGCTCCAGGCTGAAGGACGAGTGCTCATGGCCTGTGATGCCGACGGGGCAGCCACGTCTTCGCGGGGTGCAGGTGGGCCCGGCATGCCTCAGCTTAAAAACAAATAAAATCAAATTGGGTTCACTGCTATGAAAGAAATGTAAATAAAGGACGCTACGATAGAACACTGACTAAAGTATTTGGGAAGGCTCTTCTGAGGAGCTGACATTTAAGATAATATTGAAAAATGAAGGGTTAGTTAAGTAAAGGGGACAAGGGGGGTGCCTTGGTGGCTCAGTCGGTCAAGTGTCCAACTTTGGCTAAGCTCATGATCTCATGGCTTGTGAGTTCAAGCCCCGCGTGGGGCTCTGTGCTGACAGCTCAGAGCCTGGAGCCTGCTTCGGATTCTGTGTCTCCCTCTCTCTCTGCCCCTCCCCCGCTCACGCTCTGTCTCTCAAAATTGAATACCAAAAAAAAAAAAAAAAAAAAAAAAAATTAAAAAGGTAAAGGGGAGAAGGAAGAGCACTCCAGGCAGAGGGAATATTTCGGGCAAAGATCCTGAAGAAGCAAAGATCAAGGTGCACTTAAGGACCTGAAAAGGCCAACGTGTTTGAAGTACAGAGAAGGGGGGCATGATAGGGGAAGATGGCAAAGTAGACCAGGACTGGGTCGCACAAGGCCTTGTCAGTGACTTTAGGTTTATAGTAAACAAGCAAGCATCACTGACAGGGTTTAAGTAAAATCCGATTTGCAAAAAATACCCCTCTGTGAAGAATGCCTGACCAGGGTCAAGAGTAGAAGCTGGCGAAGTCTTGAACTGAAGTGGAAATGGCAAAGAAGTGGTCAGATTCAAGACCACCATTTTAGAGGCAGAATCAGTAAGATAAATAGATTAGAAATGGGTTGGGGAGAGAGAGGTTAGAGAGAATTTAAAGGTTTACGGCATAGGCAAGTGAAAAAGCATTGCTTACTGAAGTGTGAAAGACGGACGAGACTCAGATTAGAGGCAGGAGCAGGTTTTTGATCGAGAGTACTCCCAGGTTAGAAGCCTGAGACGACTATGAGATTTTTAAAATGTTTATTTTTGAGAGAGCGAGCGCAAGCGTACGAGGGGGAGGGGCAGAAACAGAGGCGGAGAGATCCGAAGTGGGCTCTGCACTGTCAGCCACAGAGCCCGACGCAGGGCTCGAACTCATGAGCCGTGAGGTCATGACCTGGGCCGCAGTTGGACACTTAACCGATTGAGCCACCCAGGGGCCCCTGGGACTATGAGATTTTTAAGTAAAGATGTTCAGTGGGTAGTCGGATCTACAGGTCTATGCTCGGCAAAGTGGTTGGGGCTAGGATATAAAAGAGGGAGTTGTCAGCACAGGACAGACATTTAAAGCTCTCAGGGTAGGTATCGTCACCCAGGTAGACGGTGTAGGTAAGAGGAGATGCTAGACCAGGTGCCGGCCCTGACTAACTCCAGCATTGAGCGATCAGAGGAGAAGCAGCCAGCCAAGGAGTCTGAGAAGTCAGAAACTGAGCCCGAATGGTCACGGAAGCCAAAAAGACAGACTATGTCAGTAAGTGAGGCAGTGAAAAAGTCAAGGGTGATGAGACCAAGATGCGTCCACTGGATTTAGTCATAAACACGTTACTGATCTCAGCCCAAAGCAGTTCCGATAAACCGGTGAGAAAGAGATCCGATTGGGGACGGTCTACGCATAAACAGGAGGTGAGGAAGCATGGACCGCTCTTTTGAGGAGGCTGGCCGTACACGTGGAACAGAGAGAAGAAGCTGGAAGGAAATGTGGGGTGGGGAAGAGAGTCTAAACTTTCCAGTTCTCTTGCAAAATGGAGACTCGGATAGCGAGGAGCCTGCATTCCCTGGGGTACGCCACGATCCCCTTTAAATGAATCATGAGCTTCCCAGCTGCCATTTTCTTGCCAACACCCAACTTCCATTTTTTAAAGCTGCCTAACTAGCCCCCCATGTGCATTTGCAATTCTCCTATTCGAGAACCCATGTGACGGGAAGGATCTAGAAGAAAAGTTGAAACGGTTGATCGTACCTCTGATCAAACTAACTTTTCTTCCCACTCTATTCCCGTCATTCCCTCAGGCTAAATTAGCCTCTGGCTTCAATCGTCTCCTCAAAACGTTCCTCAAACCTTCAGAGTCCCACTGCCTTAGAAGACACACCAAATTCCTTAGCTGTCCCATTTCGTTCTCTAAAACAATTGTTCTGGGGCACCTGAGTGGCTCTGTTGGTTAAGCGACCGACTTCGGCTCAGGTCATGATCTCATGGTTCGTGTGTTCAAGCCCCGCGTCAGGCTCTGTGCTGACAGCTCACAGCCGGGAGCCTGCTTCGGATTCTGTGTCTCCCTCTCTCTCCGCCCCTTCCTTGCTCATGCTCTGTCTCTCTCTGTCTCTCAATAATAAATAAACATAAAAAAATTTTTTTAATAAAAAAAAATAAAACAATTGTATTTCTCCATTAGGGGAAGGGAAGAGTGGATTTGGCTCCCCCACCACCCCGGACATTTGATAGTATCTGGAAATATTTTTGCTTGTCGCAAATGTGAGGAGGTGCTAGTGGCATCTGCTAGGGAGAGGCCAGGGATACTGCTACACATCCTACCAGGCACAGCAGGGCTCCCCACGACAAAGAATTACCCAGTCCAAGATGTCTTCAGTGCTGAGGTTGGGAAACACGCCTCTAAAATGTTGAGCCCCGTGGTGACAAGGGCCTTTGTCGGTCTTACTTTACTGCTAGTGTCTAGAACAGCGCCTGCTCCATAGGTATGCCTTCAATCCGCTCCCTGTTTCAGTCACCACCCCACTCTCCCGTTCTTACCACACATCCTAAGCTCTAGGGATAACAGAAGGCTTATACCTTCTCACATGGGTCATTCTCTTTCAGAATTTCATGCTTCTGACTTGCTGCTTCTCTATTCTCTCTGCCAAATCCAGTGCCACGAAATGCCCAGCCTCCTCTAAATCCAAGGACACTGAAACAATACGCTTACCGTAGCACCTTCCCCCGGAAAATCTGGTTCAAAGAGCCACCCAGAGCCAGGCTAGGCAAACTTGGAGCCAAGCGACTAAATCGAAAAGCAAAGTTTTGCTTGGCTGGTGTAGTATTTTCCTACACAATCAGGACTACTGAAGAACTCTATCTGAATGCTCAACAATTAAGCTGGGGAGGCACACTCTGGAGGCTGTGGACACATCTGCAAGGTTACTTCCCAGGGTCCTGAGGCCATGGGAGTCTATGACTCCCCCTGCACCCTCCCCGCCCACGTCCAAGCACAGATGGCATTCTTAGGCAAAGACGGCGCCAGCGTGACACGCATCTGGATAGCTAGAGCCCAAGGGAGACGAACCTGGACTTGGTGGTCCTTTCGGATGGGCACGGAGCGGACGCTGTACTTCTGCTGCAGCTTCTTGGAGAGTGGGGAAGACGGGATCTTCCTGCGCACGCGCGAGGGGGCACTGAAGTGGCGTTTGGGGTTTTTGCTGCGGTCTGAGGACACGTAGGGGTTGAACTTCAAGCTGGCCATCTGCAAAAAGAGGCGTGGGAAGGAGTGATGGGTGTTCAGTCGGGTACCATGGTCCGCTCCCCATCCAGGACACTCCTCCCATCCCCGCGTAAGTGCTCTACGGAGGAGGTGGCCTCAGAAGAAGGTGACCGAGGGAGGAGAATGGGACAAATGAGGGGTATGGCTGTGACACAGTAAGGAACGCGTGGGGAGCGCGTGCCTGACCAGAGGAGTCGTGGGAACAGGGCGGCAGTGGGGCCTCGAGGCTCACTGTGAGAAGAAGGTTTGGGCGGCTGGAGAAGGATGCATGCTTGGACGTCACGCAGAGATCTCTGGGGAGATGGGCGGCCCCGCGACACGCTGGGGTAGAACCCAATGGGACACAGCGCTTCTCACTCGGACAAAACTCCAACTCGTCTCTACTCACCTTGCACCAGTTAGGCTCAGACGGTGCGCGCGCAAGGCCGGAAGTGAGAGCGTCCTTGCCGCGCAAGCGTAGAGAGGAAGCGGAGCCCCATTCACGTCAGAACGAGCTGAATGGCGCCCCCTGCGACTTGGGGTGGGATCGCAATGCCACATTCTAAGCGAGCCATCACAGGGCTATGCCCCTTTCGGGGGTCAAGCCAGAAACCACGGAGTTGGCACCGCCGGGGAGGAGACGCATACTTCTGTAGGACCTGCAAAGAGGCCTATTGGTGTTTTAAAAATAGGTACACCAATAGTCTCTTTCTCATCCCAAACTGCCTTTGCCTGTGTTACCCCCCGTCGAGGTGATCTAGGCATACTGAGCGTTCCTGATGATCCAAATGCAATCGGCTGACTCTCTTCTTTAGAATCACTGAGAAGCTTGTTCAAAATGATTTTCGTACTCCATCACAGTCGTACGTAATCACGCAATGGTAAGTCGGGGTTTTAAAGCAAGCATTCTTCTCCTCCCGCCCACGCAAAGACTTCGAGGTGCAACAATATTTGGGGGGCGTTGAGAACCAACCACCTGGTCTTGCAAAACTTCCCCCCAGTGTTTTAGCCCTGTTGGGGAGAGCTGGTATTGTAGAGTCAGACTTGGACCTGGACCCAGTGCCTCTTCGTGTGGCTGGACCTTGGGGAGATGCCTCCACGTTTCTGAGCCTTGGTTTTCTCATCTGCGAAATAGGAATGATCTTAGTAGGTGCCTCATAGAGTTGCTATGAGGGCTAAATGAGGTAATCCGTTGGGAATGTTTAGAACAGGGTCTGGCGCATAGCTCTTAATTACAGTAAGCCGTCATTCCTAATGAAAGCGGAGGCCTACGCGTGGGGCTGCCTCCAGGACAGCCCTAAAGCCGGACCTCACATCCATGAGTCCTACATTCAGACTTTCACCACTAACTCCCGATGACGCAAACTGTAAGCTTTCAGTGTTTGAGGTAAACACAGTCAGTGCACCTTGGGGAAAAACCCGCCGGGGCACAGTCCGAGCTGCCCTGCCCGGCTCATCCCCGCCCCGCCCCGCCCCGCCCACACCTCCGATTCCAGCCCCGCCCTCTGGCCCTCCCCCTTCCCGCTCGCCCCGCCCAGTAGTGTCCGAGCCCCGCCTCCCTCCTGGGCCGGGCGGACGGCCGGGAGACGCTGGCGCCACCCTACGGCTCGTCAGGCTGAGACACCTCGCGCGTGCGAGCGCGCGGCGGCAGGGAATGAAAGTTTTCACTCCGCTCATAGATTTTACATAGTTCATATGTATTAAGCACGTACTTGGTGCCACATGTCAGAAGACTTTGTGGTGCTCAATTAACAGGCACCCCGAAATTCAGAGAGAGGGATATCTTGCCAGACTCAGGCAGGTCCCCTGCCCTTTCCGTCTATTAGTGGCATGTGGTGATGCGATTGTTAAACACCAGCATACTTTTTACTCATGATCGACCAGGGCGTCTGCCTTGATCCCTGAACCTGATGGGTCCTATTTTAGGTTTCACTCCAGAACCCTTGCAGTCAGTGTCGGAGACTTCTGGCCTTCAGACGTGGGGAGGATGGCCAACATCCGGGCTGTTCGTAGAAGCCAGGGCAGCAGGGTGAGCGGTGCCAAACTTGCAACCGAAAAGCCACCCGTTGTGTGTGCCCCAGACCCCAAGAGTAAGGAGGTTGGAGGGAGAAGCACAAGAAAGGAAGACTTTTATGTGAGGTGATGAAGTGTTAACTAAGCTACTATGGTAGTCATTTTGCAATATCAACTCAACCTTAAACTCATTATAAGGTTGTAGGTCTGTTAAGCTCAAAGTTGGGACCAAAATAAAAGGATGTCACCCTCCACGGGCAAGGCAGGAATAGAAGCTGCTATAAATGACTGCACATAGAAAGTCAGAGGGTTCTTCTCAAGCAGCCCTTACAGTGTTCATCAGACCCAAGGTCCGCCAGTCTCCACCCCCACTCATGAGTTCATTAGTCACTCACCGGCATAACTCATTTACCTATTCGTTTATTCCAACATTCATCCATTTGGTCATTAATTTATTGATAGATACCAGTAATTTAGCCATAGTACGGGGCCTACATCAAGGAGCTCTGGGGAGGAGGACGGTCTATCTAGTCCCTGATTACAAGGAACACAGAACCTCACTGGTGCAGGGCCATCACGAGAACAGGATAATGAAGGTATATTCATGATCAACCAGGATGGGGAGGCAATACTTTATACCCCTTCTCCCATGGCTCAGTAAAATTAACACAGCTGCAATGACATCACGGGATAAGATCATGAGAGCCTGAGGCTTTGTCACTCTGACGAGGACTTAGTGGAACTGGCCGCTATCTTGCCTCATGTCCACTCTTGGTAGCATGCATGGGGACGGGCAGAGAAGCCCCGGGACTTAGTTCAGTAATAGCGCTGGGGAAACGCCCAGGAAATATTTTTATGTCTCTGAGGCAGAGGGTGGTACGGTGGGGAAATATGCGAGCCCTGATTCTGACTGCCCGGGTTTGGATCTCCATCACTTCTGGGCTGTGTAGGTTTGGGTAAGATATTTAGCCTCTTAGAGGTCACTCACTTTCCTCAGGGGAGAAACGAGGTTAATGATAGTACTGACATCGTTGGTTTGGTGTCAAGATTAAACGAACCCTTAGCACAAACCTTGGCACAAAGTAAGCGCTTAATAAACGGTAGAAATGGTTTATTCAATGAATGAATAGCAATAGCTAATCTCATGCGGCGGAGCATTTGATGTCGGGCATCGTCCTCAGTTTTACAAACACTACTTTACTTAGTCTGGTAACCAGTCCTCTGAGCTGGTCGCTTTTACAGGTGAGAAAACAGGTTCTGAAGGAGATGGGAACAGACGGTGAACGTGAGCTGCCATTAGAGACTCGACCTGCTTATGGTTATCTTGTAGCCAGCAGAGATTGCGATGAGGAAGAGGTCTACTGTGGAAAAGAGTACACTCCAAGATAACATGAACGGCATGATCCCATTTCGTTTGTGGGAGGATACCACTGCAACATTAACAACGACCATCTCGGGGGTGCGGAATCAGGGGTCCCTTTAATTTTTCCTTTTGTCCTTTCTGCTTTTCTTCCAGCGGGGCCATGAGCAGGTCTTATTTGTGTAATTAAAACCAGGTTTTAAAGGCCTTACAGTTTTAAGAAGAGCTCCGATATTCAATTCAGCTTCCCTTGCAGGCTGTTTAGAAAGAAGAAAACAAAAAACAAAGCACCCTCGCTATTTTCAATTTCCCCCTTTCTGGGGGCTCGGGCGTCAGTTCTGTCTTTTGACGTGGACAAGATGATCTTGGGGACCGAGGCAGACCCATACCCCAGAGTCAGGCGGACGGGAGTGTGAATTCCAACTCTGCCCCCGCCCACCACCCCCCCACCCCTCCCCCGCCAGCTGCGTGACAGAGAAAAGTCACTAAATTTGTCTTCTCTTTTGTCAAAAGGAGGTAACATCCACTGGACAGGACTGCCGTGAGGACAGAGAAAGACAAGGCCTGAACAATCACTCCTTGCTGGCACGTGGAGAATGCCCAACCACGGGCAGCGATTTCTACGTGAGTTAAGATAAAAATAACTTCTTTTGGTCAGAACGAAGTGCATGGCCTCATCACCACATGATGACAAAAGACAACTGTCGCGGAGGGAAAAAGGTCTTTAAGGAGCCAATTTCTTAGGAAGGAATTAGGACGACCAGTGGCCTGCCGCATTGAGAAAACGTGTATCTTTGTCTCTGGCAAGAATTGAAAACTGTGTGACATATAGTAGTAAGGACGAACTGCAGCTGCCACTTCCAAGGCCCGCTGCTACCCCACACTTCTCCCCAAGCTTCACACCCCCTCTGTGAGATAGCTGCCCACCTCAGGCAGCACGGGCTGCAGGACTTGAGCCTCTGTCTTCCCCGATGTACCTCTGTAACCTTGCCCCTTGTGCACCTGCAAGCCCCCCGCCCCTCCCTCACCCCATGAGAAGCCATTTCTGCCTGAGCCGCCACAGCCCCCAGCCTATCACCTCCCCCTCCAGGAGTCTGCACTACAATCCCTGATTGAGAAATCCTCTTATTCGAAAACGCTGGAACCTGCTCTTAGTTCGACAGTTGAAAGAATTGGTTTAAGAGAGAAATCCTAAAAATGACACCTACCTTCAATGTTTTATGTCCACCGAAAAAACACTGGCCAATCTTCTGACCCTGAAGCAAGGTGTTTTTCACTGAGAAACCCCCGCTGGAGTTCTTCACTCTCCTTGCGTCAACCATGTCCTTACATAAACCAACTCGAGAGAGTTCCAATTCTGTTACTTTGATGTGGAGTGAGAACTTAGACCCTTTCCATGGGAATGCAGAATCCTCAAGGACCCCCTCCCCCCAGTCTTTTCAGTAAGAGGTTTTGCTCGTATCTAATTTGGGAGCATTTTGAGGGAGGGGTGGCCACTTACCTTTATCAGGTCTCTGCAAAGCGTACAACTTAGTTATACTAGATTCTTTCATTTTTAAAAAATGTTTATGTTTATGTTTTTTTAATGTTTTGAGAGAGAGAGACAGAGCACAAGCAGGGGAGGGGCAGAGAGAGAGGGAGACACAGAATCTGAAGCAGGTTCCAGGCTCTGAGCTGTCAGCGGTTATGCGGGGCCCAAACTCATGAACCTGGAGATCATGACCCGAGCCGAAGTTGGACACTTAACCGACTGAGCCACCCGGGTGCCCGGATTCTTTCATTTTTCAATCCAATTTCACTGGTTAATCACCTCATGATGGCATACAGCTCGGCTGGCATAAAAAGGTCTGGGGACACACGTCACTGACCGCCCAGGCATGCTACTCTTGACCTTCGGCTTTGAGTGTCACGGTAACTCTAGGATTGGGATGTTAAAGAGAGAATCCGTGAAGCTTCTTGCAGACTGGCTCACTGCCACGTCCATCCCTGATGCCTGGTCCCCAGCTGCGCTGTTCCAGGTGAGGCCCTTGCAGAGCCAGACAGCAGGATGGTAAACAGCCCCTTCTCGGAGCTGGGCTAGTGCCGCCTTTGCTGAGCTTAAGGCTGAACGAGGAAGGCCGGATGCTTGGAAATCGAGGAGAGTTTCCGAAACACCTTTAATTGATCGCAGCCCTTGGTTCAAAGCTGTGGATACTCACGTTAGTCAGCCCTGGTCTCAAAGCGATTATATTGTAGATTTAATTTCTGTAACAGCCCTACGAGACTGTTTTCTTACTCTCCCCATTTCACCTGAGGACACCGAGGCGCTGAGTGGTTAAGAACCTAATGGGAGGTTACACAGCTAGAAACTGGCAGATCCAGGAATATTCTGTAGGGATTCAGTAAAGGAAGGGCTGGTTCCGAGGGAGCTTGACTCTCTCTCTCTGATCATCTTCATGGACCTTTTCTGCGTTTCCCAGCTTCCCTCCTCTAGAATTAAATTCCGTTCCGACTGGGAGCCCGGCCTCCAGGCTACCCAGCCACCATCCGGGAGAAAGAAACACACGCAGCCGTTCTGAAAATCAGCCTTTTAATCTATTTGAACCCAACGAGTGGGGAAAGAACTAAACCATTTTTTCCCTCGAGATTGTTTAGAAGAATAACAGGTCGGAGGTGTCTCTTCCATAGGAAACTGACATCCCCCATGTCCTCAAGAGTTTTGTTTTTTGTTTTTGTTTTGTTTTTTTTTTCTTAAAAAAACGCAGAAAAGTGAAATTTCAACTCCTGTGCATGCCACGCATTTCCCGACCCCACCCTGCCCGCCCTCTACAGGTGCAGGTGCTCACACACCAGAGAGATTCCTTTCTGTCACTGGGGAACAGAAGATGAAAAAAAAAAAAAAAAACCCATCCAAGTTGGCCACAGATACCAGAGAGAACCAAATGCAGTTTACACTCACAACATCAGTCAACTCATATGCAGAAGGGGACACTCTGCTCATTGGAATCCGGAGCCAAAAATTACAAATGGCAGAGACTTGAGCGATCCATAGAGATAATTTAAAAACTTCCACCAGACACTCCCCTTAATTACAAAAGTATGCAAACAATCTTGATAGAAATGGAAAACAGGCAGGCGGCTCTCGCCCTGGGACACAAGGGCATACCTAAAATTCCCCGGGGTGGAATTCGCGTCTGGACCATGGCTGCTCCCTTTCAGGACTGAAGGGGAAGGATGAGGGTGAGCGGCAGGGTAGGGACCCACCTCAGGAGCAAGTGGGGAGACCATGGAGCTGCCCGAGGGACCAAGAACCTATACGGCCCCTGATGGGGGGGGACCTCAGTGGCAAGTGGGCCACAACTGGGCTACAGAGAAGTCGGAGCGCTGCACACCCATCGGGAGCCTGGAAGATAGACGTCCCAAGACAGGAGAAGGGCTGACCTGCTTTGCTTCCCCCACCTAAGGCTTTGGAGCTGATGACAACTGTCCAGGAGAGGGTGAGACATGATTCTTTCAGGACTGCGGAGAAGGATGCCTTCCACCTGGACATAAGTGCACAAACCATGTCTGGTTTTCAAAGGCTGATTCCCCAGTTACAACCAGCGCCTCCACCAAGAGGTGCTGCCGCCACACAGCACCGGGGCTGAGGCACATTGGTGGGGGATGGGGGGAGGGTTCAGAGACACAAGGCGAGAGCGGAAGGAGAACTTGCCACCCGCCCAGTTTCCAGTGGGCAGACCCGAGCAGCCACCGCATCGGGGCATCTGCTTCTCAGGAGAAAAAGAAACGGGTGGGGGGCGAGGGACTGGAGCCTGAGCTCTGAGATGGGCGAGGAGGGATGGAGCAAAGGCGAGGGTTCCACCTCTGGCGCCACATCCCAGGGACTTGCCTGGGAAGTACCATCCTTATTTGAAGGCGCAGAGTGGAGGTCCCTGGGAGCGGCTTGGTCCAAAGCCGAGAGCCCCGGTCTGCAGGCCGGTTCCCCAGGGGAGAAACCAAGTGATTAGTGCGTCCGAACGCTGGGAGCTTCAAGATTGTCAAAGCCTGGCTGGGAGCTGGTCGACGGTGGATTCTGGGCTGTTCTCCTAAGAGGGAAGGAGCCGAGGCCCTCCCAGGAGTGGTCCCCAATATCCCCGAACCCCCCTTGCCTGACTGTGGTCTTGGGGCTCCCAGGGAAAAGGGGCACCACAACTTCCGGCAGCGTCATTCGTGTAAAATGAAAGATGGGGAAAGAGGTAGCTGCGAAACCGTGAGCCACCCCCCACCTCCCCCCACCCCCACTTTGGGATGCAGCCAGATCCTGGGCCAGAGAAGAGGGCGGGAGGAGATGGGGCGCTGCAGGCAGGGCTGGCGGGCTCCCTGGGTGCTCGGCCGGCGGGCCGGCGGGTCGTCAATGCATCTTGCCCAGCTGGATCTTCTTCCAGGCCTCCGAGGCTGTGAAGATACAGGAGTCCAGAATGCCGGCCACAGTGAAGGTCCCACCGATAATGGCACAGATCTGAAAGGGCGGGGGGGAGGGAGGTCGGGGGTCAGCGATGGATGGAGCGCCAGGCCAGACCCCTCCCAAATCACGAGATGATGAGAGCTCTGTCCCATAACTAACGGCGTCTGGAACACATGCAGGGTTCAACAAAACCCACTTATTGGATGATGAATTTAATAATGATAAAGTAATCACCATCGGTTCCTTTAAATCCCATATTAACCCTCCGAATGAGGAAGGGGATGAGTAGACCCATTTCGTCGGTGGGAAAACCAAGGGTTAGCTAGGTAACTAAATTCACACAGGAAGTAGCCCAGCTGTGACTTGAACTCAGGTATGTCAGGCCTTAACTTCCCGTCTACATTTCTCAGATTTCTACGGTCCCATTCGCAGATGAAGGAATGGAGGTTCAGAAAGGCGGTGCCACCAGCCCGAGGTCACACAGCCAGGAAGTGGCACTCCTGGAACTCGACCCCGGTTCCGACAGGGCCAGGCCCGGTGCTGTCTGTGACTGAGATCTGGGGAGGGCTGCATAGACAGCGCGGGCCTGGAGGGACCGGAATGAGAAATAAGTCTCTCATTCTCAAAAGCTTGTAGTGTATCCATGGGATGGGCAGGAATCAAATACTCATACCAGCAAATGCAAAATTACAACCAAGGCCAGAGCTACGGACGAGAGGGAGCCTCTGGCGCTCCCGGAAAGCTTGTGTTAAGGCCGAGTTTCTTAAGGCGTTATTTACTTTGGGGACCAGAAAATTCTTTGTTGTGGGAGGGCCGTCCTGTGCGATGAAGGATGTTTATTCATGGCCTCTCAGGCCTCCACCCAGGAGACGCCAGTAGTACCCTTTCCTTCCTGTCGTGACAACCAAAATGTCCCCAGCACCGTCAAGTGTCTCCGGGGAGTAAAAACTGCCCCCAGTGAAGAACCGCTGTAGTAGGGGGGATGACCATGAATGCCACCTGCATGTCTGTACTTCCTAACTTCCTGCCACACCATCGAGCACAAGAACCAGGACAAAACAGCGTACACAGCACTTGCTCTGTGCCAGGCGTGGCTTGAGTCCTTTGTGCCTCCCTCCTCCCCGAAACTCCAGGCCAACCCTAGGAAGTACTGCCCTTATACAAATATTACTGCCAGGGAAACTGAGGCACAGACCCATTGAATCACGTGTCCGAGACCACGGTAATCGGCGGGTGGAGCTTTGGAGTCTGCACTCTTCACAGGGCACTCTGCTGCTTCTCGGGCACGAAACTCTCCACCTAACGGAATGACTCCCTTGGCTTGGGTCAGAACTCCACTTGGGACGTATCAAAACCATGCTATGTTTTACTCAAGCTTTCCTGGCTACCTATCCGTTGCTTTCTGGCTCCATAAAAGAATCAAAGTTTGGACTATGGAAGGTAAAAGAAGTTCAGAGGAGATTTGCAGGGCAACTTTAAATGTATTTTCCTCTTGAGGACATACTTTGTGCCGTTCGTAAGAACCACCACCACCCCATCACCCAGCATGGCGCTCTTCAGTCGTGTACGCGTGGCACCCAGACAAGGAAATGACTTTTCCAAGGTCACGCGGTGACTGTGTGGCAGAGCGAGGTCGGCCTGCCTCCCCGGAGCCCGCACTCTCTCCCCGGTGCCACACTCGAGAAGCACTTAAATGACCACAGGACTCAGAGGCCGCCCAGCTGAACAGTCGTGGAGGGCCCCCCCGAGACTGCCCCGGAGGCACCACTGGGGGTCCGGCGGCCACTGCCACTGCCACTCAACCGCCCAAGGACTCTGAGAGACGGCGGTGCCGTAACGGACCCTCCGGTGCCAAGTGGAGGAGGCCAGGAGACACAGCGGAGGTGAGAGGGAAGTGCGGATCGACCGGGTGTTTATTTTTAAAACGATATTTCCACAAGATGAGCTAAGCAGAGGCCCGCGACGGACAGAGCGGGTCTGTCCGGCCGGGCTGTCAGTGGAGCAGCTGGCGTTCCAGTAATAACAGCCCGAGACACCGGAGCAGCCCCCCGGGGAGGGAAGAGGCTGGGGGGCGCTAGGGGGATTATGATGAAGTGTTTTCGGCAGGCGAGGCCGCTCCCTGCCGGCCTCAACGCATGACGTGGGGCCACTTTTCAAGGCAGATGACAGCAGCCGAGCGGGTTTATTTCGGTAGGCTGGATCGGATGATAGGCGATTTTACGCCACAAAGTGCTTTTAGAGCTTGGATCGGGGAAGAGGAAAATGTGACTTCAGTGCGACGGAGCGAATAATAATAATAAAAAAAAAAACCCCAAAAAACCCACACACGAGCATCCTATATCCGCACGCGCGCTCTGGGACCCGAGCGTGCCTATGATTCACAGACACCTGGCACCCGGTCTGAAGTCTCCGGGCGCGGGAGACAGCACATGCACTGAGGTACAAGAAAACACGCGGGGAAGCTGAGGCCCCGGGGCACGGACGCTACGAGGCAACTGGCCCCACCAGAGTGAGCAGCTGTGAGCCCGCGGCTCAGGGGACCCTGCAGGGTGGTCCCCTGTGTCCCCCCTAATCCCCCCCAGGGCGGCGGCACGGCTCCCTTTATCCTACATCTGTCAAAGGTGCTTGTCACCGGTCAAACGAGGAGGGGGAGTTCTGGCACATTCTGGGGCAGGAAGAGGCACCTCGAAAGCTGAAGGGAAAATCCAGCAGCCTGTTTGATGCTGGCATGGCCCCTGCCTTCTTGATTTTGCCATTCGCCTGCTCTGGCCTTCCTGACACGCTCACGCTCATAGGTGGTGACTGGTATGAGGTGACGCAGGGGTCATGAGGGGAGGGGTCCTGGGTGCTCCCTGGATTCTGACCCATGGGTGGCCACAGAAACCCTCAACGCCGGGAGGTGACCGCATCGGGGCTCTCCAAGGAGGCGGCCGGTCTTAGCCATCTGAGAAGGCCACGGTTCCTACGCCGGAAACAGGGAAATAAATGAAGCCACGAGGGTGCAGCAGAGAGTGTCTGTCCTAGGACTCAGGCCACACGTTGGTGGTGGCGAGATAAGCGGCTTCACCGCACTGGTGGAGCAGACCTCAGAACAGACCAAGGGAAGGGCTGCTGAAAAGGCCGGAGGGGGGCCCGGCATCTCACGACCCACGACGGGGAATGGGCCAAGATGAATGAATACACACGAATATAAGTTTAGATAAAGCCGATCATTTGTGTCCTCACTGTGCGCGGTGCCAGGGGGCCCTGAGCAGAGCGGGGCGGGGGGTGGGGGGATGAAGTGAGTCCCGGGGAGTCTGCCAGGGCCTCTCCTGCCATGGCAGCAGAAAGGGCGCAGCCTTGGGAAGCCGAGTCGTGGCTCTCACGTACTCTGGCCATGGGACAGCCTTTCTGGGCCTCGGTTTCCTTCATCTACGACATGGGAAAACCACCCCTACCCTGCCAGTTGTCCTACTGCAGGAAATGCCCCCGGAGCTCCCAGCACTTAGTAGGCGCTCAGTAAACAATCCCTAATCTTTCAACTGACTAGAAGGCTCCGACCTTGTTGCTGAGATCTGAGATTCTCTAAATCTCTCTGAGACCCACTTTCAGAACAGCAAAGGGGAAAATACCACGTATTCCCCAGAGCAAGACCTGGGGTCTCCATTTCCTCTTTTAGTGAAAGAACAAGCCCATTCATGGGAAGATGGGACAGCAAAGGTGTCCCAGGCACCCCACGCGGAGTCTTTGCAGTTGCCCAGGTCCTAAGAACTCCACGGGCCCATTCTGCAGACGGGGTAGCTGAGACTTTGACAGGCTAATTCCTTCAAGTGGCATGCCGAGAAGGGTTTGTGATGATACCCTTGGGGGCAGAGTGCCTAAGCTGGAGGTTATTTCCATTCTCCGGCCAGTCAGGGAGCTCTTCACATCTGTCCAGGACTCCACCTCAACCTCGAACGCCAAGATGGCAGAAGTATCTGACACAAAGGATTGGGGGCTCCTCCTGTCGTGTGCCCTTGCACCATCCTGAATTTTTTTTTTAACTTTTTTTTTTTTAATTTATTTTTGAGAGACAGAGAGACAGAGTGTGAGCAGGGGAAGGGCAGAGAGAGAGGGAGAGAGACATAGAATCCGAAGCAGGCTCCAGGCTCTGAGCCATCAGCACAGAGCCCGATGCGGGGCTCGAACTCACAGACTGCGAGATCATGACCTGAGCCGAAGTTGGCCACTTAACCGACTGAGCCACCCAGGCGCCCCCCCTTGCACCATCCTTAATTCCTGGAACCTCAGTCTCCTTAAAAAAAACAGGAAGGCGAATCCTCGCCCCTCAGGACAGACTGAATGCGTGTGTGTGACACACGACAGCCATGAATGTTCCCTTGGTCCCTCACCGCTGCCATGTTCTTGTACCTCCTGCCCGGGCCCTGAGGCAGCTGGGGGCAAACCTCAGGGGAGGGTGGTGAAGGAGCAGGGCCACTGAGCCGGGCAGGGCCACCCAAGCCGGCCCACGCAGCCCCGCTCTGGTCCGCAGCCCCGGCTCCGGGAATGGAAACGAGGACAATTCGATATCCAGGCCCCAGTGAGTCGGGGAGGAGCGCGTCGCTTTGTTTTCATCAGAGGTCCTCAAGAATATGGCCCTTTGTTCTTCCGCAGAGACTTCCTGTGGTTTCACCAGCTTCCCAACCTCCTGCTATGGCTAGAATGAGGTCAGCCTTTCTACCTTGAGAAGCAGGGCTGCGTGTGTGTGTGTTTCCCTTACATTTTAATTATGGCTCTTAATTCCTTATACTATGGAAAGGACGCGCTCCCACCGCACTGGCAGGAGAGCTGAATCCCTCTGTTGTTCCACCAGCACTAATGCCTTCCCCCTCCCTCGCCCTCCCCCGTGTTTACGTGTCCACAGTGGGCAGGAAAGGAGCACAACACACATACCGCCGCGGCAGGGCGGGGGGCGGCGGTGGAGCCTGTGGGCTCCGGAGGAAACATTCCTGCGGGTCAGATGCCGGCCCTGCCGCTCTGGCCAGGAAGGCCAGGTTACCCACCCCCGAGCCTCAGTTTCTCTCATCTGTAAAATGGGGACCCCCCCCCGCCGCCGCGAGGACCGAGATGGCCTCTGTCTGGCTGCCTGCTGTACCCCAAGGGCCTGTGAACGGTTCATCCGCTTTCCGCACGCAGCCAGCACTGCTTGCAACGCTTGTGGAAAAGGCACCGTGTGAGGAAATAAATAATGAATCGGAGTCCCATCAGATGCCGGTGGCGGCAGACAGACTGGAGCCGTGGATGAGAACACCGAAGCTGTGGCTACGCAGTGGTGGGGGCTGTGGCGGAAGGGACGCTGATGACGGGCCTCGAAAAGTGGGGGAGGAGAGAGGGCGTGGTGGTCTCCAGCCCGTGGAGTCACGCCCGCTGGACCCTCCCCTTCCGCCTTCTAGTACAGGGGTCTGGTTGGGGAACAGAGCCCTCCCCCCACCATTCTTACCAAGGCTGCGGCTGCAAAGTACCCACTGTGCCACCCCAAAAAAACCAACCTTGGTGAAGCACCTACGACATGTCAGGCCCGAGATGGCACTTTCTTCTGCCTTCTCATTCATCTTTGCAACTACTAGGGGATCTGGGGTGACCCCCATTTCACAGATGGGGCAGAAGAGGCTCAGAGAGGGACTGGCTTGTTCAAGGTCACACAACTACCCGATAGGCGAGGGTGACGAGAATCCAGGTCAGGAAGACTGCGCAGGGCCTGCTTTTTCCTGTGAGACCCCCGTACTTCACCCCCAACCTGAAGGCTCCTCTCAGTCCTGTCTTCCTGCATGAACGGCATCTTTGTCTTTACTGTCTCGATTCTGTTAAATTTTATCAAATGTCCTGAAGTAAGGGGACCCCATCAATAAAGTTTATGAAGTGAGCTGTGTGGCTGTAAAAATAAGTATCGTTTCTAAAAGGGAGCTCCCTCCATTCCAATATTCCTTTTATGTCTCAGAATCTGCCTTCGAAAAGCAAGCAACGGGGATATCTGTGCTCAGACCCGCGTCAGCGATCTGTCCCTGGCACACAGCCTACTGGAAGATCTAGCTCTGCTCAAATGTCTGGAAGGATCTGAACCAAAGTTTTTTGTTTGTTTTTTCTTTTTTACACATTTCCAGCCCTGAATAACTGAGCTGCTAACGTGGATTCTGTTCTGTTCCTCAGAGAATAGAAACTGGTGCTGTGGGCATGGCCCGAGGTGGGCACCCCTGCATCGGTTTGCTCGGTGTTCGACACCCCTTTATCGCCTGCCTGCATTGTCCTAGGTCTGGAGACCAGAGATGACTAAGGCCCCGCCCTGCCTTCCTGGAGCTCATGGTCTGGGTAAGAGGGACACTTCCAAGCAAGTCTGGGTAGGTGAGATTTAGATCCGGCTCCAAAGCTGGTCTCTCCCCAACCCATACTGCCTTAGTGGATAAAACCTCCACAGTTTTAAGTGGGTCTCTTCTCGACTTTTTTTACTGTCTCCCCCCCCCCCACCCGAGTATCTAATGCCTTTTGTCTGTGGCGAATCCTCGCAGGCTCCCAAACTGACGAAAAAGGCGATCAGATTTGAGCAGGGAAGCGTGCAAGCCACCAGGCAACCAAACTTAGATGGACGGTTACCTGTTGTTGTTTTAAAGGTTCGTGTGTATGACCGTGATTTTATCACTCATGCTCACGACGTCACCTCGTTTCCTGCTCTAACGTGTCTTCCTGATTCCCAGTATGGAGTCACTGTATCAAAAGATCCTGGTGTCCTACCAAGGGCTTCATGGTTTCTGGGGACTCTGTTGCCGGGGGACGTCCTTCGGAGCCTTTGTTTGGGGAGATGGAGGCGCCCAAGCGAGGAGGCAGTGCTGGGGGAGGGGTGGGCGATGCGGCAGCAGCAGGCTCTGGAGTCAGGTCCCGGCCTTGCCATTTACGGGCTGTGTGATCTCGGGTGAGTTTCCTGAACCCTCGGGCCTCAGTGAATTCGTACATAAAACAAGAATGATCTCTATCTTGGAGGGCTCCTGGGAAAGTTAAAGGAGAAAATTACAGAAGTACCGAGTAATGGTAGATGCTTAAGAAGCGAAGTTATGTGGTCACTTCTGCAAGCAGCCGTCCCTTGTATGTTTCTGAGGGCCGCCATCCAGGCGAGGCCCAGTGCTGGATGAGGGGACCCTGAGGGGAAACAGCTTGTCATAATCAGGTCTGGCAATGACGAAGTACAATCTACAGTTTGGGGGATTATGTCAGTGGCAAGGAGCACCTTGAGGCCGGGGATTACGTCGAATCCAGCCCTTCCTGCGGCCCCATGGGAGAAAGCCATTACCAGCCGGTCGTTTTGGGTGGGCAAACGCGGTCATGGCCACACTGGCCCAATGTGATCCTTTCTGACTTCTGGCCCTCCCTGATAGAATAAAACGCACAGGGAAAGCGAAGCGACACTTCGGAAGTCATCCAATCTGTCACCACAACCCACTTGAAGGCACTCCCAAAAAAAGGGCTTCGGCAAGTGGCAGGGGCAGGGGACACATGTGTGTGCGTGGGAGGTGGCACTTTGAAGGGGATCGCTTGCGTGTTGTCAAAAAACCCACATCTGTTTATTCCTCTCATGGTGACATTTTCTGGAATGGCCCGGAGCAGAAGTCTGAACAAGGCGCCCCGGGCGCCCAGATACAGAGGCCCGAGGCAGCCTGACGGGGGCTTCCAGAAGGCACCCTGCTCTGTGTGGGCTCGGGATGTCCAGGTCCTTTCCAGACCATGAGACCCCGGAGGAGCGACCTCGAATAAGCCAGGCACATGATACGTACAAATGCATCGGCGAGGCCCCGCCCGCCTCTTCCCTCCACACCCACACCCCCTTGAACGACACCCCACCTCATTCCAGCCCGCCCACAGCTGCCCCTGCAGCCCTGCGGCCGGCCGCCACATGACGACATCCTGGCCTCTGGCCTAAGCCCTCTCTTAAGCAGCCCCTGTGAGGAGTTATTTGCAGAGGCCCCCATTTGGGGTTTGGGGGCTCTGCACGCAAGTGTTTGATTTTAAAAAGAGAGAAAGAGAAGTCACAGCAGGTGCCTCCACTTCCATCCCGGCCTCGCCCCACCCCGCCAGGGCTCCCCGGGGGTCTTTGTGTGGCGCGTGTCTGCCTGTGAGCGTCATCCCCACATCTGCCGCCTCGTGACAAGGGGCTTTGAAGCGCCACAATGACGCCATCTGCCAGGGACAGCCGGTTGGCTCACTTGGGGCTGACCCCCTGGTTGCCGGGGAGACCATGATGGTGGCGGCGTGAGGCCTGCAGAAAACCCACTGGGCTAATGCTGTCAGGAGGTCCCCTGCAGCGCGGTCCATGCTCGGGTGAGGAGACGCCGATGGCCCAAGGCAGGAGGAGGAAGAAATGGGGTCACGGAGGTATCTGGCCCGTGGGTCAGACAGACGGGCCCTTCCCCTGTGGCTTCTTGGGACGTCCAGCTCTCAGAAGTCCACCCCCATCAAAAGAGGCCACCCGGCCTTCACAAGTCCTGCCGTGTTGGGCACCCGGGCACATACTGCTCCCTGTGCGAAGGCCCTCTCTACTCCACGCACCGGTCTCACAAATGTCTCTGCATCTCTCATCCCTGGGCTTCCTCCCCGACAGGGAGTCTTTGCTGCCGCGGGGCCTGGTGCACAGCTCCGGGGGAGCCCCCGCCAGACGGGTTTCCATTCTCGCGTGCTTGCCCCCCTTCCCTACCAGCTGGGAGCAGCTTGAGGGCAGGGATAAAGTCAGATTCAGCTCTCCCTGTTGCCCGGCACGGGGCCTGGCATGTGGTAAATCCTGACGGAAGTTTAGCAAATAAATGAAGTCGCTTCATTTCTCAGCCGCTTGCCGAGGGGTTTTCACACCTCCGGGCCTCGGCCACCTGGCATGTGGGAGCAAATGAGAAGGGGACTGGAAGATCCTTCTAAACCCTACGGTGAGACACGGGCATAGGGGTTTCTCGGCCACTGTCGATGCCGTACACCCAGGGCCTCCGAGAAGCAGACCGCAGCTGCACAGACGTACCTGCTTGAGTCTTAGTTTCTTACTCTGGGTACGCAGTGAGGACACTGGGGTAAAAACACAACTTGGGGTGCTAACCTGTGGGGCCCACAAGTTCCCCAGCTTTTGGGTCACATCGCACTCCCGGCGGCTCTTCCGATCGACCTGGGTACCAGAGAGCGTACGCAGGTCCCCTCTCTCTGCGTCCCGCCAGTCTCTCTCGTGGTGGGTCTTTAATTTCTGCTTGTCTGATAGGAACAAATCGGGTCTTGTATTCTGAATCAAATTCCTCCAGTGTCTAGGGAGCTCGGGGATCTTTTCATGGCCGGTATGGTCTCTTCTACGGACGGTCAAGTCCTCACCCACTTTTCTTCGCGGTCGCTTAGCTTTTTCTAACTGGCTTGTAGGAATCGTTTATATATCAATGCTGAAGAGTCCGCCTGTCTCGTACGGGTGACTAACACCTTTTCCCCATCTGTGCCGGGGGTCTCAGCTTTACGTCAGGTGCCCTCTGCTGATTGGAAGTTTTGCATTTGATCGAGTCAGAGAATGTTGTGAGGCTACTAAAAGCGCTAGGATTCTGCCACCCTTTGTACCCACGTGGCTTTCTAGAAGGCAAAGAACTTCCTTTTGACGATCCCCTCTGAGCCCCACGAGGCTTGGGAGGCAGGGAGAGCAGGGGCTGTTCTTCCTATTTATCGGATCCTAAGATGGAGACATGGTTGTGGACATGTGACTTTTTTGCCTCAGTTTCCACCCCTCTGTTTTCTAGTGACTGACCCCTGATTTTTCTCTTGGGGAGCCCCTCCCCCCTTCATAATGTTTGTCCTCTTCATCTGGCTGGGGCCAGCGGGCTGGAAGTCCTTTCATTCTTCAGGCCACAAGTCTGGCACGGGGGCGGAGCGGGGCCAGCGACGGCGCTATCTTATCCGGGGCTCAGGTCGAATTATCGAGAAAGAGGCACTTTCCGAGAGGGAATTCTATTTGAAAACGAAGCCAGTAGAGAGGAAAGCCTTTTAAAAAAAGGCCCATTCTAGCCAATATCCGTGCCTGGATCTAGCCAGGCCTGAGGCTTACTTACCCCGCAAGCTAGCCGGATGTGGGGCCGTCTCTTCTGTCATAGAGTCCTGACTAGTACAAATCTGGTGAGAGCCAGAAATGAAAAGACCCAGGACTAAGACCCCTGATCTTGAATCATCATCAAAAGTATGAAGGGGTGCACAAGCAGAAGGGCCTTTAGTCTCCGTTTCCAAACCCGTGAGGTAGGGATAATCATCCCACTTCTTCCACCTCAGCTGACTCCGGCTTACCAGACATCTCTGGGCCCCCTGGCTGAAGTGGGGTGCTGCGAACCTGCTTCTCTGCCCCCAAGGACACTTCGAACAGAAGGCCAGGAGACAGTATACTTAATAGAAACCCTCGGTATCAAAAACAATGACATCAGCTTGAAGCTGCTTCACAGAAAACTGGACGTGACGGAGACAATGGCAAAACAAAACAGCAAAGAAAGAGAGAGAGAGGAAGAAAGAGAGACAATAAAGAAAAGAGAAGGCAAGCAGGAAAGAAAGAAAAACCTTGACAGTATCAGCAGCTGTAGCTAGAAAACCGACATGGGGGAAAATGAGTTAAACCTTCACTGTAAAATTTCCACAGGAAAGGACAGACCCCGCTAAACCTATAAAAAAATTAAAAAACTAGAGAAAATCGCAAACATCTCATTGAGCCATATAAAAACCTGCTTAACAAATTAAATTAATTTAGTGGCATACCTCTTTGGAAAATGCCTACCACCGGGATGACATGGTTCTGATAACATTTCTAGACCTCCTAGGGGTCGTGAGCTCCTGCGCACAGCCTAGGATCCTAGCCCCGCAGCCTGCATCCTGTTCCCCTGAGAACAGTGGTGACGAGCGAAGGAGCCCACCGCAGGTGCCCCGCCTACTCACCGTGGTGATGAACCTGTACAGAGGTTGCCGTCTCTCTGTGTACTTGACCGTGATGGGGCTAAGGTCGTAGCGGAACCAGATGGCGGGAATGATGCGGCCTGTGTGGCTGTAGGCTACGTACTCCTGGGGTGGAGGCAGAGAGAATGGGGAGGTGAGGCCCAGACGTAGAAGCCATGTCTCGTGGGGGGTGGGGGGTGGCATGCAGAGGGTCCCCCGCCCACCCGCGAGAATGGGCTTTCTTCTCTTCCTCTTGCCTGGTGCCAGACTGTACCAGTTCCTCTCGCCCCTTTTCCCTGGAGCCTTTGCTCTCAGCATCTGGATGGGCAACACTCCCGGGGACATTTTCAACCCTTTTGGCTGCTTGGAAATGGACCGTATGACCTGGAAACTGCCTCAGAATCAGAGAGCGGAGGTGGAAAACCACAGGTGTAATTTGGGCTCCATCTGAGTGGAGGCCTATGTCCCCCCTTAACTCCTGGGAGTGCAAATTCCATTCACTTACTCACTATTATTTTTTTAATGCTTATTTATTTACTTTGAGAGAGAGAGTGAAACGAGGGCAGGGGAGGTGCAGAGAGAGAGGGAGAGAGAAAATCCCAAACAGGCTCCGTGTGGTCGGTGCAGAACCCGATACGGGGCTCGATTGCATGAATGGTGAGATCACGACCTGAGCCAAAATTGAGAGTCGGATGCCCAGCTGACTGAGTCACCCAGGCGCCCTTGCTCACTGATGGTCTACTGAGCACCTCTCCCGTGTGCTGGCCCCGCTGCTGGCTGCTGTGGACTCTAAGGGGAGTAAGCCCTGCCCCATCCCCAGAGCGGGTTGCGGAGGCCGGGGGCGGGGGGAGCGTGGGGGGGGGTCACAATCTGGAAAGGAGGCAGATGTTAAAGAATGTCTCCGATATTGCCACATCATTCATGCAGTGCTACGGGGGCCAGGAACGAATGACCACTTCTCCCCAGGCTATGCAGAAGGTTTAGTGAAGAGGGGGCATTCTAGGCCACACAGGACATCCTTAGGCATGTGTGTGTGTGTCTGTGTGTGTCTGTGTGAAAGAGAGATGCGTATAGAGACCATATGGGGAGTGAGCTTCTTCAAAAAAGGAACCCGGAACTGGAAGGAGAGAGGGAGGGACCCTACAAGATGGCTTCCTGAGATGGCACCTGGCTGGGTGAGATTAGGAGGCTAAGGAGCCGAATTACTGTGTGTCCTCCCTGCTCTGGGCATTTGCTGGACACCTCTGGGCTACCCTCACTCGTCTACAATAACTGTACACCAGACCAAACCACAGGGGTGTCCCCAATCCCAGATGCTAGGCCCCAAGCTCTGAAGCTTCTCCAAGGATGACCCAAGACCTACCCCCTCTGATGGACCGCCACCGGCTCTGACAGGCGCGGCCCTGTCTGTTCCCAGAGCAGGCTGGGGCCAAGGCCACAGAGAGAGCTGAGCAAGCTGTGCTGGCTGCTGGGTCTCTGCCAAAGCCTCGGGGGAAGGAGCCTTGGGCAAAACAAGATGAGCTTTCTCCCGGGAGAGCTGATGGGGCAGGGTGACTGTCTGGGTCAAAGCCCAGAGCCGAGGGATGGAGGAAAATAATGGAAAATAGCAGCCGTAGGTACCATTTACCCAAAGCCTCCTTTGTGGGCAAAGCAGTTTTTAGAACATTGCCTCATTTGACGGCAGTCTTATGAGGTGCACCATCCCCATTTTATAAATGAGTAAACAGAGGCACGGAGCGGGTACGTGACTGGTCCCAGGCCATACAGCTAGCAGGCGACTGAGCCGTGTCTGATCTGGCAGTGTGCTCCGGCCCCGCCTTCTCCGCTCGGACTGTATCCACACTCTCCCAGCCATTGGATGCTATCAGCCCTTGACAGTTACAATGAGCTGCCCTTCAAGAAAGTGAGTAAAAGAAAGAGAACTCGCTTTGGAAAGCACACAGGGAGGTCCACGGAGAGGGACCCTGAGTCGCCCGGGAGGGCGCAGCTCCTGGACCAACAGACTCAACGGCCCCTGTTCAGACTGCGTGGGTGATGTGATCAAGAGACCAGGCTCTGGAGCCAAAGGAGAACCCAGTTCTCATCCCCACTTGGCCACTTTGTGGCTCTAGAACCACCTCTCAGTGGCTCAGTGGCCAAATCTGTAAAATGGGGACACACAGAGCTGTCACGATGACTGCAAATGATGGTGGAGGTAGAGAGCTTAGCATAATAGTCGACTCATAGTACGTGCTCAATAAATGGTAGCTACTACTCTATTATTATTATTAACTGAGCTAAACAATATATCACCTATAAGGGGTTTGGCAGCCCTGGAACAGAAGAAAAAGGGGGTCCTGGCGATAAAGCGATCCACCGGTGCTGCCTCAACTAACGTGTTTCGAGCATTCATGTCCATTGGGAGGGTCCACCCTGGGGAGGCCAGAGGCTGTTTCCATGTGAAACAGCTGTTAGTCACCCTATTCCGCGGGCTCTGACCACACTTCACTGCCCACCAAGGCCCACCCGCTTGCTTCTCCAGGACTTTGAGTGTTGGGGTCCTAGGACATTCCTGTTAACCAATGGCCAACTGGCGTGATTCGAGGTCCTCATGATTCTGGATAAAGAGCCTGGACCCCGAGAACCAGAGCATCTGTCATGTGTCGACCTAGCAGGATCCTGAGTCTACAGGACAGGGGCTGGATGCAGGGTTCTTTCTCAACAGATCACCTCCTATCCCCTGGTTAGACGTCCTCCCCTTGCCTCTGAGACTGGCCTCTCAGCTTTACCCAGGGACAGAGCCTGGCCAGAGGCTGGCCAGAGCCGGAGCAGCCCCGCCGGAAACGCCCCCAGGAGGGACCCAGCGGGAATTCGCTCATCCACTTGTCGCCTCTGCCTCTGGCCAGCAGAGGGCGCGGTTGCACGCAGCCGGGCCCACCAACTGCGTACCTTGTTGGCCACCGTGTACTGGTAGGAGTACCGCTGCTTGCCGCTCTTGTCCTCGTAAACCGTGGGCACGATCTTCAAGATGTAGTCGTGGGAGGCGAGAGCTGCGGGAAGGACACAGCAGGATGAAGCAGGGGTACCGGCGCTGCCCAGTTGGCAGCTCTTTCTACATCGCTTCACCCCCAAACCTGCTTGGCGTTGCTGGGGGGCTGTTTCCAGATTTTTGTTACCAAATGACCCATCATCATTCCCCCCCACTTTGGACACCAGGAACTGAGAGACTCCACCTGTTAGGATCTTTACTCCTGCATGGTATATGCCATTAAAATTCTGGAAACGACCCAAATGTCCATCAACAGGGCAACCGTTGAGAAGTGGGTGCTGGGAGAAGCCACGCTCCAAGAAGTATTGTTAAATGACAAGAACTCAATTGCAGAAAAGAGTGAATAACCTGTTTCCATGTACTGGGGGGGCAGGGAAGGCTCGCTCTGTATGCATGGATGTATAGACTTTTCTAGAAAGACACCCAAGAAACTATGAGCAATTTTAGCCCCTGGGGAAGAAGGCAGGATTTGATCAAGATCACATTTCATCGTGCACCCCCTGGTCCTGTTTGAATATTGTTGCTTTTGAAACAAGCTGGGTTTAAGTTTCGAAAAGAAAGAGCCCACAAACCAGAAAAATAGTAGTTCTGCAGAATTAATTTCTTTCCCCATTTTCAATTAAGAGAAGATCGGTTTTTCCTCCGCCTGGCCCTGTCATATTCCGCTGTAACCCTTATGCACCACCGCTGGATGCGGGGAGGCTGCAGAGAGCAGGAACCGGGCATTACTCATCTCTCGTCCCGGAACCCTGCACGGGGCCTGGCTCGGAGGGCACAGCGGCGAGTGCTTACTAAATGAATGAACGGATGGAGGGGTGGCTGGTCAGAGGTATGAATGGCAGAACAGATGAATCAGCTTCTGATAAGCATGAGGTAACCGGAATCAAACACCAGACGGACAGAATGCTGGCCCAAAGCTGGCAAATGTCACCCAGGAAAGGTCTGAATTCCCCTGGGCCTTCTGCGATGCTACAAGAAGCCCAAGGACCCTTCTGGGGCAGGCTTCTATAATCTCGGGCCAGGGATCATGGATCTAAAACCACACGGGAATTTAGCCTTGTGTGTTCTCACCCTGGTCTATTGGCTGAATCAATTCTGAGTCCTGGGACTCGTTTGCTGTAAGAAGGTAGCGGGTGTAGAAGACAATCATGGCCTCTTCCTGGCTAATACTGCATCTTGGTGAGAAAAGGGCGGTGCTTCCTGAACTGTCTTGAGACCCAGCCCCTCCGAAAACCTCAGAAAAGCCCTGCGGCTTCAGGGCTGAGCCCCTGCAGATCCCGACACCCCCTGCTCCAGCCTGCCGTGGTCCTCGGGTGTCAGGAGCAATAGAGTCACCCAGGATTTAAAAGGCAGACGCCTGGGCCTCACCCCTGGAGATCCCTGCTCAGCGGTTCTGGAGGGGGGCTCAGAATCTGCCTTTGAGATACAGTGCTCCAAATGCCCCTCCCCTCAGGGTAAACACTTGAGGGAATGAAAGCGTGCATGCCTCATGAAAAATCACACCGGTCATAATTCTGTTAAAACCTGTACGAAAGACAGATGATCATCAAAAGAAAAAATAAAAACCACCCACGAATCCGGCATCCACGGAAAACCGCGGCTTCACGTTCTCGTGTATAAACCGCTAGCCTTAGACTTATACACAGATTCATGTCTTCCTAAAACCGGATCATACTGCACCTTTTTCTGAGAACTAAACACCACAGATACCATTTTAGGTCCAAGACACGGAAAGTAAGCTCTGTACGTGTTTCTTTTCTTTGCTGCACTATCCTCGAGCACAGTGCCTGGCACGTAGTAGGTCCTCGATAAACATTTGCTGCCTGAGTGCCAGCGAAGGTCAGACGTGTCATGGTCAGCGGCCGCCCGCGACTCCCAGCGCGGCCCCGGGAATGTACTCAACCGCCCCCCCTCCCCACCACCGAGGCTAGACACTGACGCGGTTCCTCGTTTGCACCCTTGTAAACAATGACCTAATGAACATTATTTTCCCAAATCTGTGCACACTCTCTTAATTATCTCCTTAGCTTACTCTCCTATGAGTAGAAACGATGACTCAAAGGCAATGACCATTTTTAAGGCCTTTGATACCGTTTGCCAGATGCCCACCAGAGACGCCGCAGCTAATTACGCCCACGTGGACTCCTTGTCAGCGGACCCCTCCGAGGGGCTGCTGGCTCCCACCCGGGCCAGGCAGGCCCACGGACCCTCCGCGCCCTCCCAACGTCTCATTATGGAAAAATTCAAACACATTAAAAAATGAAGAATTGTATTATGAGCCCCCACAAACCCTATTCCCCAGTTTCAGCAATTAACAACGCAAGGTCGATTTGGCTTCATCCCCACCCTACCGTTCCCCCCGCCCCATTTTATTTTGAAGCAAATCCCAGACATCACATCGATCCACCCACATATTTTGGTTATGTCTCCACAGAAGATAAAGACTCTTAAAACAACAAAACACGACAACCACAATGTCATCATCACGGCTACAACATCAACGATCATGCCTCAGTATCTTCAAAGGGTAGTCTCTGCTAGGAGGAAAACAGGTGACTGGAAGTGGGGGTTCCTTTAGACAAAATGGTCAGGGAGGGCCTCTCGGAGGTGGTGGCATTTGAGTGGAGACCTGCAGGAGAAGCAGCAGCCCTCGGTGGGAAGGTCAGGGAGCAGAGAGGGCAGCAGAGGCAAAGTCCTGGCAGGGACACCGGGCTGGAGGGCTGAGGGAAGGAGAGCCAGCGACCCCTGGCTGCCCGTCGTCTGATCTAATGCATCTTCCTGCCCACAGAAGCCAGCTTCCGTCACTAGCCCCAGAGCAGGCAGGGCTTTCTGCCCATCCCCTCTGTCGGCTGACACACTCTGGGTCCTTCCTCTCTCGGCTCTATTTCAGTATCAGACAGCCGAGGGGTCCACTGCCAACTGCAAGTGCACGTGGACGGCCGCCTTGGGACGGCGCGCTGCGCCCACGCGGAACTGCAACGACGACACCGCCATCCCCAGGCTCATCGCCCTCTATTCCGATCGGACACCTGCATGAAAACTAGCAGGCACTGCTCGCTCACACGCTGCCGGAGGCGGCACGAATGGGCGTGTGCCCAGGGGGGAAGCAACCGGAGAACGCAAATAAAGCGAATACCGAAAATATGACGGGCGTTACCGGAACAGGAAAAAAACTAGAAACAACGGACATTTTCCACGAGAGGACAACGCCTTATGGAGCACGGCAGAGCAGCTAGATGGGCAGCCGCGCCTCTGTCACCGCTGGAAAAACGGTACAAAAACCGTGGCGGTGCAACAACGTCCAGGACAAAAATCAGAAGGCAAACTGCTGTCTCCTTGCTTTGAAGACACGACCTCTGCGGACGGACGAGGGTTCACGGGGACACAGAGAAACGAAGAGTGGGATTTGCGATGGGGGTGGGGGAGGGGCAGGTCATCGAGCGCTGTCTTCTCTTGCTTGAATTTCTGACTATCGGAGAGAACAGTGTGTTTTAAGAAACAAGGGGAGGGGCGCCTGGGTGGCTTAGTTGGTGGAGCATCCGACTTCAGCTCAGGTCATGATCTCGCGGTCCGTGGGTTCGAGCCCCGCATCGGGCTCTGTGCAGACAGCTCAGAGATTCTGTGTCTCCCTCTCTCTCTGCCCCTCCCCCACTCATGCTCTGTCTCTCTCTGTCTCAAAAATAAACATAAAAAAAAAAAAAAAAGAAACAATGGGAGAAGCCTGTGGATAAAGAAGGTGAGCTCAGGTGAGGGAATAAGTCAAGGTAACCTCTCCTGCAGGGTCCGGTGGACAGATGCGTTTAAGCAGACCCACCACCGGGGCCCATTCTGCACGTGCATCCGAGGCCCTCGGTGTGTGCATACGTGCGTGTGTAGGTGTTTAAAAATTCATTCGATGAGGCAACAGACAGGTACCTACGTGTGTCAGTGTGTAAAGACAGAGAGCCCTCTTCAGTGGGGGCCAAGATGCCAGACTGCTGAGGGGCTGCTGGCAGGAGGGGACCGTGGGCTTGGGGTGGCGGCCCAGGCGGTCAGACCTGACTGGGCCACCCGTAGCCCTGTCCTCACCGTGCCCCTGGAGCTGAAATAAATCCTGGCTCTGCCATCACTCCCTGCGGGGTCTTCGGTGATTATATGGCCCGAGAACAATTCTGTGGCAAGATAACCACACTGATGATAATAGCTGGTAGTCACTGAGCACCTGCGATGTGCCTATAGGGGCTGTCACATACTTTCCCCGGGGGACAGGTCACCTTCTCTGTAAGACAGGGCTGGTTCCACCTTCATCGCGGGCCAGCTGTGGGAAGGAATGACACGCCAACAGCTCTGCTCACGGTGAATGCTTGATAAATTTCCCCTTCTTCCCCCCCTTTGTCTGTCCCCAGTTGGGATACGGGGATACATACGGTTGGAGGTGAGTCTGTCTGCGCCCCCGAGAGCGTTGAAAGCTCCGTGGACATTCTGGACCTGTGGAGAAGAAGCACAGTGAGGGGGCTGACCCGGGGATGCCACCACCTCCAGGTCTGGCCCGAGCCGTGGTTTGGGGACCTTACCCCGCATGGTCCATCTTGTAGGGAAGCTGCGGGGAGCAAGACAGAGGCACGGGACGGGCCTGCTATGTGGCAGGCACGAGCTTGCGTCCCATCTTGGGCACCTATAATGTGCCACTCTGTCCCGCGTGCTTCTAGCCATCTCGTGTAACGCCCCTAATGAGGTACCGTTGAGCCCATTTTACAGAGGAGCAGACCGAGGCTTGGGGAAGCACTGGAACTTGCCCGGCGCCACGTGGCTGAGAACTGGCTAAGCCAAACTCCGGATGCAGGCGTCTGACCTCAAGCCTGAGCTCTAGGCATCAAGGCACTCGGGAGATACAAGTGCAGGTAAGTGTGGGTCCCGGCACCCTCCCCCTGAGATCCTCTACAGCTCCCGGCTCTCAGAGGACCCAGCCTGCCAGCGTCCCTCCGTATCTGCCTCAGAGAACGCACGGCAGTTCCAAAGGGCCCTCTCCGCGTGGCGGCTGGCCCCGCCGTGTGCCCTTGGCAGGGCCTGCTGCAGAGTGGGGCGGAAGGCCACATCCTACCTCTTCTCTGAGGATGAGGGGAAACCATGCCGGCCATGCAGCCATGTCAGCAGGGCGAGGCACGGGGCATGCCACCAGGGGCATAGTTAACGGGAGCTGCCAAGCTACATACTCTGGGGGGCTTCCCGGAGGAAGTGACACTGACACCCAGGAAAGTGGGAAGTTAATTCGGTGAGCGGCACGTGTGAAGGCAGGAGCCTGGAGACTGGGGAATAAACAGAGGCCCGTGTGGCCCCTGAGGCAGGGGGCGAGGAGCAGGAAGTAGCCGGGTGGCCTGATCTTGGGTCCTGGCCTCAGGTGGCTGAGGTCTCTCGAGCCCTTGACAGAGCTGCACACCCCTAACGAGCCCAGAGGAAAGGGAAACGGCGCTGCCTGAGGGAACGACAATCTGCAGACTTGGTTTCTAACCCAAGACGGGGGTTGTGCACACGAGAGCGAGAGCGCTCCCTCCCACAGTCACGTGTCATGGCTTTACCCCACAGGCACCTGTCTGATCATTTGATTAGCTTCTGTTCTCCCCTCCAGGCTGCAGGTTCTGCAAGAGCAGGGACCCTGCCCGTCCTCAGCCACGTGGACGAGGCACGTCACGTGCCTAACGGGTGCCCAGGAAATATTTCCTGCATGGACCACGGATCATGGATGGGTAGGTGGAGCCTTAGCTGGTTTTTTTCACCTAAAGAAAACCCTGTTTTCACCATAACCATGACCAAGCAGAAGGCTGTTGTTACTGTCCTGTTTTGTCAACAGCGCATGGCCACACAAGGCTGCCCCCTCTCCTGCCCGTCTGTCCCCTTCCCTTCTCCACGCCACCCTGCCTCAGTCCGCACCCTGTCTCCCCTGGCCCTGGCTGCAGCCCTTCCGTCACCTCCACGCCGGCCCCGCGGCCATCCTCCACACAGAGGTGCGCGCTCTCACACACCACCCTGCCTGGATCCAGCACACCTCAGCTCTCTGCTCCCCTCCCAGGACACTCCCGAGAGCCCTCTCCCCGCAGACTCTGAGGAGACTCTGAGGAGCTCGAGGAGGGCTCACTTCCCAGGCCTCCTTCCAGAACACCATTCTGATGCCAGGGACACCTGCTGATTCATTTCTTCTAAAATAACCTTGAGGGTCTTTTATATGGAAATGACCAGCTGGGTGTGTTCTCCAGGGGGAGGAGTCCCTTGCCCATGAGACTTCCCTGTGAGCTCGGCCAAATCCTCACTCTCAGGGCCTGACGTCCATGTCACCTGAGAGAGAGCTCGCCCCCCTGACCTCCCAGGCTGGGAGGTGCCCTGTCCCTGCTGTCCCTTCCTGTCGCTGCCCGGAATCCTATGCCTCTCTTGCCCTTAGCCCTCCTTGCCCTGTATCATCATGCTTATTTATTCTTCTTCTGAGAGCAAGAACCACGTGACCCCAGGGCCTGGCCCAGAGCAGAAATTTCGGGAGGGTCTGATGAATCCGTGACTATATGAGGCACAGCGATAGAAGACCTGGGCCCAGACATACCTGGTCTCTTAGAAGCTGTGTGACCTCGGGCAAGCTACTGAATCCCCCAACCCAGTGTCCTCCTCGGGAAAAACAGATGCCATCCAGCATCCTTGAGAGGGGTTTTTGTGAGGATTAAACAAGACGTCATCTGTAATGTTGCTCTCTAGGTAAGAAAGGGCAGGTTTCGGGCGCCAAAACCTCCCACGGGGCAGGAGGGTGGTGCGGTACAAAGACCGGGTTTGAATTCTGCCTGCGCAGAGCTGAGTGACCCTGGACTCATGATTCCACACGTCCGTCTCCTCATAAGCACGCTGGAGTTCACAGTGGCTGCCTTCCCAGGGCCGTGGTGCGGACTGGTGAGCCGGTGGATCCAAAGGCAGCTGGGACGCTGCCCGACGCTTAGTATACGGAGGGCCCACCGCCTGCCACGTGCCTGTGGATTGTCGGCTACTGTCCCGCCGGGGGTGGTGACCACCCCACACCCTGTCTCCTTCACGGCCATGTGAGCCCCTCGAGGGCTGGCAGAATGTTTGTCTTCTTTTAACTTTTTAATGTTTATCTATTTTTTGAGAGACAGAGTGTGACCGGGGGAGGGACAGAGAGAGAGGGAGACACAGATTCCGAAGCAGGCTCCAGGCTCGGAGCTGTCAGCACAGAGCCCGACGCGGAGCCCGAGCTCACGAACCACAAGATCATGACCTAAGCCAAAATGAGATGCTTAACCGACTGAGCCCCCCAGGCGCCCCGGGGGCGGCAGCATGCTTTATCTTGCAGCGCCTGGTGCAGAGCGAGGGCACAGACAGCAACACAGCGGTAACAGCTCACTTCACTACCACTGACTCTGAGCCTGGCACTGTTCTAAGGGCTTTGTGGGCATTAATTCGCTTTATCTTCACTATAATCCTATAGGGCGGGTATTATCACTGACCCCATTTTATAGATGAGATAACCGAGGCTCAGCAGGAATAAATAATTTATCCGAGGTCACACAACTAGTAAGTGCTGGGGCCAGGGTCTGAATTGAGAAGGGCAGGCTGGGGGACCTCCCCACGACAACCCCCTGGATGGAGAGATAGGACAACACGGGTGATGAATCCTGTGTGAGGTGGGCCCACAGTCCCGGGGAAGACCGAGTATACTTAGGGAGTCTGGCTCATGGCCCTCAGGGAGTCTCTGTTCCTAAGCCCTGTCTCCAAGAGGAAAAAAAATCTCTGTGGCTTCCAAAGGGACTGGAAAGGGATGACTGGGCCGCTCAGGCTGGGCACAAGGTGCCCACGGGGAAAGCAGCACAAGACACGTGCAGCGGAGAGAGGCGGTGTGAGCATGGGCGTGTGCTTGAGGGGCAGTGTGCACTCAGGAGGGAGCATGGGCCGCGGTACCAGCAGACTCTTGATTCAAACCCGGGCTCCCCGTGCTTCGATTTCCTCACCTGGAAAATGGAGACAGTCAAACACCCACCTCTTGGGCTGCTGAGCGTGAAAGAGGCTCACGCTTATGACGAACGGTGCTGGCAGGGCCGCGTGAGTGGGGCAGCGCGGGCACGAGCGTGCACGGAGACATTCCACCGTGGGGGAGTCTGCGCGGCTCTGGGCGGCGTGTGTGTGCTTCGTTCGTGCAAGGGTCTGACTGTGTGTCCACTTGGCATGTGTGCTCAGGGACGGATCTTAGGGTATACGTACGCGCGCAGGTGTGTCGGGGCACACCGTTCGTGTGCGTGTGAGGAGTGTGTGCGTCTAAGCGGCACCGTGGTGTGTCTGCTGGGCTGTGTGAGCCCCACGTGCACACCACCATCCCTGGAGGGACCCCCCCCCTCCCGGCACCCTTAACCAGGATACAGGATTCTCATCAAGCAAGGCTCGGGGGCAGGACCTGGGGTCCCGATCCCGGCACCGTGGCTGGAGCAATTACTTCCCCACTCTGAGCCTCGATTCCAGAATCCACCTTTGGGGCCACGGTGAACAGGAGAGAGAACATCCACACCCCACCCCCACTGCTGCCTGCAGCCGGCGGAGAGCGGGGGTGTTGGGTTCCCTCGCACCGCTGCCAGAGTAGGGAAGGCGGCCCTCTCCATCGTAACAAGGCCCGTCAGGAGGCTTCATCCACGTGGTTACCCCTACAGAGTGGGCGTGGCCACCGCGCTGGAAGGCGGAAAGGGCCACCGAGGGGAGCGGGCTGGACTCTGGCATCAGACAGATCGGCTGGCGGACCAGGGACGAGCGGCTTCTCTGAGCCCGGCTCCGTAACTGTTAACACACGGAGCCCCCTTGTGACTCGTACGGCTGCACCGGCATGGAGAAAGCTCTAGCACTTGGTACTTGCTCGTGAAAACCAAGTCCCTTTCCCCAGACTCCAGGTCTCCGCCCGAGGGTCCAAGTCCAGCGCACTGTCAATAAAACTGCAGTCGCACGCCCAGAAGGAGTAACATGGAGGAGCCGTTTGACGGGGCCGAGACTCAGAGGGGGGATGACCCATCTAGACATCCTCTCTCTGTGCCCAGAGAGGACAGAAGTCTCCGGGTAACGCGGCCCCCTTGCCATATGCCCACCCCAGTCATGTCACCTTGCGTGTGCCCTGCTCACCTGCAGTGTGTCCCCGAAGGAGAGCTTGTGGATGACATGGGTCATGTCCGGGTTCTGTGGCTGGGCGGTGGCACTGTGTGTAGACACGTGGAAGTTGCCTGGGACCTGGGGGAGAGACACAAGTTTCAGGAGTGCCGCTGGCTGCCACCGCGGGTGGGGGGCTGGTCTTCACCCTGGTGTCAGACCCATCTGGATTTGGCTCCCAGCGTGGTCCAAGCCATGGGACTCTGAACGAGCTACCGCCCTTCTCGGAGCCTCAGGTTCCTCATCCGTAGAATGGGCGCAGTAGCAGGGGCTCCCCGAGGGGGCTGCTGGGATTATGGGATGTGGGAATACATGGGAAGCATCCAGCTGGGCCCCTGGCACAGGCCAGAGCTCAAAACGGCAGGCGCCCACCAACTTCCTGGCTGTCGTCCCCAGGGCAGGTTGGGTCGGGGTTGACCTTTAGCCTCATGGACCGATGGAACCTTCTAGAAGTCCAAGTCAACACCACTGCTTACCCAAATTTGCCCCATCACCGTAGACTGGGGGACCCTGGACGGCAGGACTGGGGTGGCCTCCTTTCCTCCCTGGGCCTTGAGGCCCTGGCAGAGCACAGCCCAGGAGAGGTCCCGACACCATGGGACAAGGATCCCCCTGCGTTCTGCTGGGGCATCCCCTCTGCACTAAAAGGCCCCTCGTCCGCCGAGCTACTTAGGCCAAGCCCTGGGTGTCATCCCGGCCCCTGTCTTCCTCTCACACTTGACCTCCTGCTCACCAGGAAAGGCCGTCAGCTCCACCCTCACGACACCAGCACCTGGCCTCAGGCCTCCAGTGCTCCCCTGGGGCAGCTTCCACCCTCGGCACCCCCGGCCCTTCCCCAACGACAGCCAGAGGGGTCCTTCTGAACCCTACACCTGACTGTGTCCTCCTCTGCTCACAACCCCTTTTGTGTACGCCCTCTGGCCGGGAAAGGTGCCAGTGTGGTCCTGCCTCAGTCCTCGTACTTTTTGTACTTGTGACCCCTTCCTGGAACCCTCTTTGACGTGGCTGTCCCCTCTCTGGTTTCCCTCAGGCGTCTGTTCAGGGAGTTCCCGTTCCCCCGTTCCCCAAACCCTTCGGTCTGCTGAGGCACTCGGCAGCACCCGTCACCCTATCTTTATCTCGTTCTGTTCTGCTTCCTCACCGGGGAACGTAAGCACCACGCTGGTAGGGACGCGTGTCTGATTTGATCTGCATTCCCCAGACCCTGGAAGATGCCCACTACACTATGTAGTGCCGCGTCGCACGAACAAACAAGAGAATGACAGTAACTCGCAAAATACCCTTTGTGGGGCACCTGAGTGACACAGTCAGTTAAGCGTCTGACTCTTGATCTTGGCTCAGGTCATGATCCCACGGTTCGTGAGTTCAAGCCCCCGCATCAGGCTCTGCGCTGATGGTGCGGAGCCTGCTTGGGATCCTGTCTCTCCTTCTCTCTGCCCCTCCCGTGCTTGTGCTCACACACACTCTCCTCTCTCTCTCTCTCTCTCTTGCATTTTCTCTCTCAAAATAAATAAACATTGAAAAATTGTTTTAAATAAAAAATAAGTAAATTCTTAAAATAGCACTTCTTTAATTTTTTTTTTAGCGTTTTTATTTTATTTTTTGAGAGACATAGAGACAGAGTGTGAGCAAGGGAAAGGCAGAGAAAGAGCGGGGGCACAGAATCGGAAGCAGGCTCCAGGCTCTGAGCCGTCAGCACAGAGACCGATGCAGGGCTCGAACTCACAGACCGTGAGATCATGACCTGAGCTGAAGTCGGCCGCTTAACTGACTGAGCCACCCAGGCACCCCAAAATAGCACTTTTGATTTTGACATCTGGTAATTCCTGTTTTACAGAGAAGAAAACTAGGCCCGGAACGGTGAAGACACTTGCTTAGAAACATGTCAAGAGCTGTGGTTTGAACTCACGGAGGCTGGCCCGCAGACTCGGCACACTGAGGCAGGACAGGATACTCCCTCCCACCATTTACCTCGGCAGCCCTGGGTTGATGGCCGCACGCAGCCGTCCTTTGGGACGGGCTGGTTTGGGGAAGACAGCCCGGACAGGAACCTGACCTTGGACGAGCCTCTGGCCTGTGTGACACAGGCTTGGAACAGAAAATGAGACTGCGTGACCCACACCAGACCAGAGAGAAGGACAGACTGCGGGGGCCCTGGGGAGGGCCCCCAACCCGCTCGGGAGCGTTCGAGAGGGCTTCTCAGCGGAAAGGCCCCTCTTGTGCTAAGGCTCTAGCAGGGAGTCTGCGTTACTCGGGAAGAGGGGGAAGGGCATCGGAGCTGACGGATCAGCACCAACAAGTATGGAGGTCAGAAACCGCTCAGCTGGCGGGCATGCGTAAGGAACCAGAACGGTCCGCGGGGGGTGGCAGCGGCAGAAAATAAGGAGGCATAAGAGGGAGAAGGGGCTGTTCAGTAAAGGCCCCTAATGCCATGCTGAAAAACGCGGTTTATTTCATTCCGGTTCAATGAAGGTTTAGGGAGCTGCGTTAGGGGAAGGAATGAGGCTTACAGCTTCCGGCTGAGCAGCAGGCCGTATTTGGTAAGCAGGCCTGTTTCAAACACAGAGCTGCGGGCTGCTCACAGAAGTGTTCCTGTCCTCACGAGGGCCTGGGCTGGGGACGCATCTGGAAGGTGCCAGGCTGACCGGGTGTGGCCTGGCCTCGGCTCGCAGGGGAGGCTAGCATGGAGCCTGGTACGTGGGCTTCAGGGGCCCGATTACCCACGGGAGAATAGCAGCCGAGCTCCACACTCCAGTCCAGCCCCGCTTCCCGGCTGGAGCGCCTGGGGGAAGGTCAGTAACCTCTCTGTGTGCCTCAGTTTCCCCATCAGCAAGACGGAGACGATAACCGCAAAGGGTTACCGGGAGGCTTAAACAAGGTGGGGAGTGCGAAGCCAACGGCGGCCGTTTTCGGGCCGGGTTCCCAGCATGAACGTGCTCGTCATCGGAGCCAAGACAGGAGAACCCTCCTGGAAGATACAACCACATGTACACAGGCTGGGCATGGGGAAAAGCCCACTGTATCTTAAAAATATTTTTAAGCTTTATTTTTACTTATACAGATAATAACGTATACATTTATATTATAAAAAAGGCAGATGATCGGGGCGCCTGGGCGGCTCAGTCAGTTAAGCGTCTGACTTGGGCTCAGGTCGTGATCTCACAGTTCACCAGTTCGAGCCCCGCTTCGGGCTCTGTGCTGACAGCTCGGAGCTCGGAGCCTACTTCGGATTCTGCGTCTCCCTCTCTCTCTCTGCCCCTCCCCATCTCGTACTCTCTCTCTCTCTCTAAAATAAAGAAAACATTAAAAAAAAAATTTAAGAAAGGCCCAAGATCGAGTGAGGACTAAAGGTCTGTTGTCTATCACTCTGGAAGAAACCAATCGTGTCCGGCACGTGTCCTTTGGCGTTCTTCCATGAAGTGAGTGACAGGGGGCCTCCGGTGGGCAGGGTTCAGAATGGGGTTTGGAGCCGGGGCCTCACGCTCCCGGGGTGAAGTGAGTCAAGGAGGCTGGCTGCCGCGCACCTGCCGCCCGCTGCCTCCCCGCCAGGCTGTGACTCAGTGACCCGCTCCCCCTCCACAAGGAATCCGCTGCAGGTGGCTGACTCATGCCAGCGCACGCCGGGCTGAAGAAAGAAAAGACGACGCTTTTAGAGCCTGTGACATAGGAACCTACGTCAGTGTCTCTGATAGATTTTAGCAGCATATAGAGGGAGCCAGGCCCCAAACCTGGGGCCCATCCTGCCCTCCTCCGGGGGGCTGGGTGATTAAGCGAGGAGTCTGGGCTGCTGGGGGCTGCCGGGGCGGCTTGGGACACGCGAACTTGGACATCTGGCTGCCGGCCGCCTTCCTGATGGACAGATAAGGAAGCCGTGGGGCAAGTGTACGCCTGATGCTGGCAGATAAAGGGGTGGGGGCCAGCTGCTAACCTCGCCCATCACCAGGGCACATGGGCCTGCTGGCTTTCTGGTCTGAGCACCCCCGACCGAGAGCTCCTAGGAGGCGGGAATCCTGAACACAGACAGAGTGGGAGTCTCCACTCCCTGCAGGGGTACAAGGACAGAGGGCAGCCTGAGCTGTGACCTGGAGTGAGTGGACGCAAGTGGTCATGGCTCGTGCGACCAAGATGCTGGCAAGAAGAAGCAACAGGGGGGCGCAGGGGGAGAGCAGGGGCTGGTGCCAGGCTGCCCGGTCTCAAAGCCTACTTATTTTCTCATGTCTCAGTTTCCTCAGAGCTGCTGCAAGGAGTCAATAGGTCAATACAGGAAAGGGCCAGGTCACAACCCAACAGGTGGGAGCCACAGGCGAGGGCCAGCTTCACACCGTCCTAGAATCCCCAGCCCTCACCAGCCAGAGAAGACCCATTTCTTGAACATTGCCCACACGCATCGCCGGAGCACACCTGCACCCAGGTGACGCTGGGTGCCCACTGATGAAACCACAGGTGCTCCCACTGATGGGAGAGAAAGCAGGCCAGGGGGAGGGCACCAAGGCATGTCCACATCCCCACAGCGTCAAGTGCTTTGTATTTTATTGAAAAAATTGTTTTTTAATGTTTATTCATTTTTGAGAGAGAGAAAGCGGGTGAGGGGCAGAGAGAGAAGGAGCCACAGGACCCGAAGCGGGCTCCAGGCTCTGAGCTGTCAGCACGGAGCCTGACACCGGGCTTGAACCCACAGACCGCGAGATCATGACCTGAGCCGAAGTCGGACGTTCAACCGACTGAGCCACCCAGGCGCCCCAAATGCTTTGTATTTTAATTTGCTCATGTCCTGCCACCTGTGAGGGCAATATTATTACCCCCATTTTACAGATGAGGAAGCTGAGGCTTAGAGAGGCTAAATTCATTCACTGGAGCCGGTAAGCACCGCAGCCAGGATTCTCCACCGCAGACCTGCCTGACCCCAAAGAGCGGGTCCCACTCCCCACTCTGGGGGCCCCACCACAGCCCATCTGAGGGGAGCTGACCACAGCCTGGGCACGTGTGCTGAGGGGAGGAGGGTGTGGTGCCGGGCCATCTCCTGGGTGGTGGTCCTGCTTCTCCGGTGTCCATCCCAGGCTGGGTGCCAACTTGGTCCCTTCTCGCTCACTGTCTGGGCCAGAAATATCTGTTTGAGCCAGGTGATCATAAGACCCCCGAGGGGAGGGTCCCACAACTGGGACTGTGTGTGTGTGTGTGTGTGTGTCCCTTCATCTTCAGCCGTCACCCCTCAGACGGGCCTCCCCTTACACCCCATCTCAGTGCGTTTCCTCCTTCATTCTCCACCCTAACACCCCCTTCATCCTCTTCACGGCCGCTCCATCGAAACCGCACATTTGCTTGTTTCGGTGTTTACTGTGGGTTGGCTATCACCCCACAGTAGACCCCAGAGCCATCAAGGTCAGGGACTACGGCCGTTCCTCGCAGCGCTGCATCCCAGTGGCAAAGCGGGGAGCACGCACGCTCAAGAGCATGCCGCATGAATGAATCAGCAAGGGGAGGGGTCCGAAGAAGTCAAGAAGAGAAGTGGACAGCAGCAGCGCAAGGGGCGTGATGGACGAGGGGGTCGGAGGAAGGGAAGGAGGGACTCCCCGGAGGGACCCGCGTGGATGAGCAGCGGTTCTCCCGGCAGAGCAGGAGCCTGGGCCTACCACCAAGTCACCTGTCTCCCCGCGTGCCCACACCCCCGCCCTCCCTCCTCCCCAAGGCCGCCCCCCCCCCCCACAGCCCGCTGCTCTCTCCCGCGTCACTGGCGTTCCCTGCAGCTCCCGGGTCGTCACCCCACCCACGCGGTACCAGCCCTTCCTCTTTGATCCACATTCTCTTCTAGATTCTAGGGCCCGCCTCGGCCCGGTTCCCTCCTACCTGCCTGGTGGTTCCTTCTCCTCCCTTTCGTCGCCCCCCTCAGCTCCCTACCCCTCAATGCCAGAGCGTCCCAGAAACCAGGTCCTCAAACCACATTTGCATCAAGACTTTGTGGCATTTCGGAGCCACAGACCCTTTGCCAGTCTGGTGACACGTACATTCTAAACACTTACAATGTGTTGAATGTATCTAACACCTAGGATTATGGAGGAAAGAAGTGATGTTGAAACAGCAATTCGAATACGAGAAGACGTACTTAAACAGGCTTCTTTATTACCACGGCAAATAATAAGACCCGGTCACAGGTCAACTAATGACTGTAATTTCTAAGTAGTGATGAATGCAAACAGCATCTCGAAATTACCTACAACTATTTCGATGTGATATAAATATCGGCAATTTTATCAGTGACAAGTCCCGGGTGCTGCTAGTGCTGCTACGGCGTGTAGCCTCTGTTTGTCAAAGGAGAAAATGCTACATTTGAGTTCGAGCTTGGTAAAAAATCAATGTGTCGTTTTTTTTTTCTCTCATCCAAGTTCACAGACCCCTTAAATTCAATCTATACTCCCCGGAGGGTCTGTGAACTCCAGGTTTGGCAAAATTTCTACACTTTCTCTCCGGGTAGTTTTGCTTAGCCAATAATCCGCAGATGGCAGCGGCATCAGAAGTCCCTGGAAGGCTCCGTATACCGTAGATCAAGCGGGTCTGAGGCGGGGCCCGAGAGTCTGCATTCCTAGTAAGTTCTGGGGAGGCGCTGAAGCTGCTGCTCTGGGGGCCGGCTCTGAGGAACGCTGAGCGACACCTAGAGCTGCCAGCGTCACCTACTCACTGATGACCCCCACACTTACATCCCCGCTCAGAACACTCTCCTGAACCCCAAAAACACACCTCCAGTGGAGTATCTCTGGGGTGGGGGATCCCAAATGAAACATGCCCCAAATTGAACTACGGTTTGCCAGCCCCGCCGCCCACAGAACCCGTGCTTCCCCGAGCTCCCGTATCTGGAAAATGGGACCTCCTGCTTGCCCGGACAAAAACCTAAGAGTTTTCTTTGGTTCCACACTAGCCCTCGCCACCCGGATCCAACCGATCGGTAAGTCTGGTCCGACTCCACGTCCCTAATCTGGCCCCTTCTCTCCAAGTCCACTGCACCACCAGTGACCATGACCTCTGCTCTTGGCCCCTCCAGTGTGCTCCCCCCACAGTTATCACCACAAGCTTCCTACGGTTTTGCGGGCCAACAGAACTTTCTCTGGTGCTGAAAACGTTATGTAGCACTAATATGGTAGTCACTAGTCTCACGTGGCTATTAAGTACTCGAAATGTGACTAGTGAAACTGAAGGACTGAATATTTCATTTTATTTAATTTTAATGAATTTAAATTTAAACAGCGTCACGTGGCTAGTGGCTGCCATATTGGTAGAGTATAGTTCTTAATTTTTTTTTAATTTTTAAATTTTTTTGAGAGAGTGTGAACGTGCGTGCATGTGAGGAGGGACAAAGGGAGGGGAAGAGAGAGAGAAAAAGAGAGAGAGAGAGAGAGAGAGAGGGAGGGAAGGAAGGAGGGAGGGAGTCTCAAGCAGTGGAGAGGAGAGGCCCTGAGACTCCGTGGGGACAGACAGGTCCAGTCACACCGGTGTCCCGGCCCAGCCTTGCAGCCACCCAGCAAGAACCGTGGGAAGGGAGGGCACATGCCCTGTCTAAAGGGGCAGCTCCAGATGGCTGCTGACAATGGGATGTGGCCCCAGCGCGGCTAGCACCTCTGACTTTGAAAAGCTGGCAGTCTGGACTCCCAGGCTTGGGATATGGGCGCTGACGTGTCTGAATGCTATACAGGACAAACGCAACTTGTCCTTGGGGTGGGTGTGGTCGGCGAGTTTGCAATGTCTGATTCAGATGTCGGGGACCAGAGGAAGGGTGTTCTGGGTGAAGGCTACAAGAGGGTGAGCAGAAGCCAGGAGTGGCCAATGGCTCGGGCTGGCTGGGAGCGGGAATGGGAGTTATGGAACACGGGAGACAGCCGTGTGATCTTGGGCCGGACGCTCGACCTCTCTGGGTGTCTGTTTCCTCCTCGGTAAAACGGTGCCACCGCCACTCGCCAGGCTCCGCTGCGGTAATACATAAGAGCTGGAGAGGGTGCAGCACTTGCCGGCTCCCGCCGGGGCGCCCTTGTGCTCCCAAATGCTCTCTGCTCACCTCCTTGACCCATGACCTGAAGTTCCTGGTTCTAGCAACAGAACAACCGTCATACCTGGATGGTCCTTCGGGGCCTCCCAGCTGCTTCCACACGCACCCCGCTCTCACTCCTCTCCTGCTTTACTCCTCATCGCGTCGCGACCCCCAAAACGCTTTCCAGTCGGTGTGCGGTCGAGATCCCCCCACCAGCACAGGGGCTCCGCCGGCGTGGGACCTCTGCCCACCTGTCCCACCGATTCCTTCCATTCCACCTACCCCGAGTGGCCCCGGCGCTGACAGCCCACCCCGGAACACAGGACGTGTCCAATAAACGTTTCACGAATGAATGTGTAATAGCTCATTTAATACTCATGCAAACTTTGTGCACTGGGTGGTATCGTTCTCTTACTACCATCGTCACATCCTCACCCTGAAGATGTAAAAACAGGCTGTGATGGGTGGAGTGACTCAGAGGGCGCTGCTTGGCCAAGAGCGGGTAGAGCCGGGACGCACACTCAGGGCTCAGGACTGCAAATCCCATGGTCTTCTTAACAGCCTCTCCCTTCCCCGTTGGGAAGAAGAGCAGCCCTTCCTGAACCAGCCAGTGGGGGGCTCCGTGCCCCTGGGAGCCTGGAACCCCTCCCCAGAATCCCAGCAGGAAACGCTGACGGCCACCCACCCCCCCGTGCTTGTCGGGCCCTGGCTGGGGGGAGGCTGAGTGAGCACACAGCTCTAAACACCCGGTTTCTGGGGGGAAGGGGATCGAGGGGACAGGGAGTGGGGAAAAGGGGCCCACGCAGGGTCTCCGTACCTTGTTGATGCTGAACTGCCCCTCGAAGCGGCAGCCGGCCCCGTTGTTCAGTGGGATCTTCATCGAGTTGTCAATGTGCCCCACCTCGTGCCTGCCCATCTCATCCTGTATGTCAAGTCCGACCACTGCAGGGGCCAAGGAGAGGGGAGAGTCACAGACGCCCAGAGAAGTGGGGATGGGGTCCGGCCCTTCCTCCCTGGACCCCCTCCTCTAATCTGCTCCGTGGACAGGTGGGCCCCGGGACTTGCAGGTGCTCAACGGCCTAGGGCCCAGAGCCACGGAGAGGAAGGCAGCCAGCATGGCCGGGCTAAAAGGGAGCAAGCCCACAAGGTCCCTGCCACTGCCAGGGGCCGCAAAGGAGGAGGGGAAAGAGGCGAGGGGCGACCATTCTGCTAAACGCGAGACTGCAGGGAGACAGCAGAGGGTCATGGTGAGAAGGTTAGTCTGAATCCTGGCCCTGCCTCTCACCAGCTGTACGACCCTGGCCGAGGCACACGGGCCTTTGAGGCCTGTTTCTTTCTCTGGAAATTGCAGGTGACAATAATTAGACCTTCCTGGAGAATTATGAGGCTCTAATAATACGTGTATAAAATGCTTAGAACAGGGGCTGATGTATAGTAAACAGCAGGTGCTAAATGAACGTCAGCCCCTAATATGCCTCAGTCTCTGGGTTTGGGCAAAAAGTTTCAGGCAGGCATTCATTCATTCATTCATTCATCATTCATTCATTCATTCATTTACACCTTCTTTTACCCAATGCCTATTCCTGCCCTGGCCCTGCCCTCTTGGAGCTTGGGTACTTTTCTGGGTTCCTCAGTACACTGAATGGGAAACTTGGGGCCTGGAGTCCAGGTCTTTGACTCCGACGTGACTCTCCACCTGCGACTCAGCTTCCCCATCTGTAAAATGGGCAGGCCCATGCCACCTGCATTCTTTGAGATGGTGTACGTGGCATGGCTTTGTAAACTACGAAATCACAGACCTTTCCCTGGCAGCAGCACTGGAAAGGAGGTTACGACACAGAGAAAGAACTGCGGGAAGCAGTTTTATGTGAGCCAACCCTAAAAGGGAAAAATGGGAACCACCGTATTCGTCAGTGAGGGCGGGGGCGCGAGCGAGGGCCCATCCATAGAAGGAAATGTGATGTAGTCTTTAAAAATGACGCTTGCAGGTCTGTAGTACGTGGGACACGCTGACGCCGTATTGACTTAAGAGCAATGCAAACAGGTCCCTGTTTGACTCAGCGGCTCCACCCCTGGGAGCCTGTTGTCTGGATGCACACACGCCCAGGCGTGTGTGCGAGGCTGCTCTGGGCAACTTTATTTGAAACTGTGACAAGCGGAGGCAACCCAACTGCCTGTCAACAAGGGACCAGTCGATGGAACAGTCCCCTCTGGAATGCGGCGCGGCAGGTACGAGAACTGAGCTAAATCTATGTGCGAGGGGGGGCAGCTCAGAGCGGGGCTGTGACTAAGAGCGTGAGCGCCGGGGCTGCCACGGTCTGTGGTTCCTGGCTCTGCCCCTCACCAGCCGTGAGACCTTGAGCAGATTCTCTAGTCTTCCTGTGCCTCAGTTTCCTCCTCTGTCCTAGGCTCGTGAGGATTTAAAAAATTAAAATAGTACTTACTATGTGCTAGACACTCTTCTAAGTGCTTTTTAGATAGGAATGTACCATCTGAGCATCCCTATGGGGAAGATAGTATTATCAAACCCATTCCATACTGGGGGACGCTAAGGCACAGAGAGGTTAAGTAACTTGCCTGGGATCTCACAGCTAAGAAACACTGGAGCGTGGATTAGAACCCGCAGAGTTTCCATCCAGAGGCCACACCCTTTGGCCACTCCGCTAGGGTACCTCTCATCTGAATGCGCTAACACAGCCAAAGGATTCAGGACAGGGCCTGGCTCGGAGTAGGAGCAGAATAAATGGCAGTTGTGGTTGTCGTCTTACTAATATTATGAGTAATATACGAACAGGTCCAAGGTATTAGCGTAAAAAACAAGAAACCCCAGAAAGGTCCCATGTAATTGAGTCCCCATTATGTTTAGAAAAAAAAAGAAAAAACAACCCCCCTCCCCCCCACCTAAACATGGTATGTGTTTGTAGACAGGGACACACAGGCAGGCACGTACACACGGGGGTGGGGAAGGGGTCCCGACTGCGAGCGGGGACTTCCTCTGCGGCCGACGGCACACGAGGGAACACCTACTTCACCTTTTTTCTTTATGTTTCTGCGTTTTGAACACGATATTTTTTAAGCAAAAAAAATATACATTCCTGTATTAGTGAGCCATAAAATATTCCCTTTTAAAGCAGGATATGAGGCTGCACACACAGCGTGACCTCAGCCGTGTCTAGAAACGCGAGGAAAGGGAGGCCAACGGGATGGAGTGGCGTCAAATGTCAAGTGACGCGGTCGCCGGGGGGGAATTATGGGCGAGTTCTTCTCTCTGCTGCTCTGGAGTTTCCAAAGGTACCATGATGAACACGCGTTTTTTTTTCTTCCACAATAAAAATCCTTTCTCTTAAAGCACAGCCAGGGTGCGGAGCTCAGGGAGGAGCCGCCTGGCTTCAGGTCACGGCCCCACAGAGTGGCGGGGCCGCGTGGGCTGGTGCAGCCCCCAGCCCGAGGTGGCCGGGCCCCTCCTGGGCCACTGCCCGTAGCTGGGACGGAGCCTGGAACCACATCCCTTCCCTCCCCTGCCCCACGGGTGCCAGTCCTCTGGCCTGACTAAGAATTTCCTTGTTCCAGAGACACGACCTACTCCTGACGAAGAAGCCGCCAGAGGAATTATTTTCCTAAGGGGAGCAAGAAAAAAATAAAAATAAAACCGACCTATTTCAACAGGTTCCCTGGCCTGGGGCCCACTGCGGATTCAGAATTGTGATGTAATTGTCACCAAAAGCAATAACAGAACCGAATCTCTCCCTATCTCTGCCTGTGGGCACACCCAGTGTTCTGTCCTTCGGAAGGAAGGGCGTGGGTGGGAGAAGGGCCTGCATCGGGTTACGTGCCAGCCTGGGGCAAAGGGACACTAGAAACCCCAGTCCAGGAAGGGACACCCACTCCACTCAATAGGAGCCAGCTCATCAGACCCTTCCAGAAACCTCAGGCAACAGACAGCACCACAAACTCATTTTTACAGCCCAGAAAACCACCTCAGAGAAGTCACACCTCAGCCCGGGTCACACGGGTTTAGGGAGCAAAAGAGCCAGGTTCTAACTCCAAACTGGACTTCCAGGGAGTTCTGCTGCACACAAGTAACTCGTTCCCTTGGTTGAAACAGATGAAACAAACAAACAAACAAACTAGAGTATGGAGTAAAAAACAAAGTCTCCCCGATAGCTAACGGCTCAGAGCTGACACTTCTCCAGGTGGATGCTCTTGGCTGGTCCGAGATCTCCTCGCCGTGAGATGCTTCAGAGGTTATGGGACCCCTGCCCCCACCCCCCACGCCACCCTACAGCTGCCAGCCAAGGACATGGGCAATAACGGCCCGGCCCCCTTGTGACGGGGCAGGACAAACTGTGGTGTCAGTCACATGCTGCAGCCCCCATGACATCAGGCTGTGACTAGACTTCCCCTGAACACGGATCTCTGCTGTCCTCACACCGCCCGCCCCCTTGCCCTGGGGAGGTGGAGGAAGCCGGGGGGGCGGGGGGGGGATGATACGAGTCCCGAGAGTCTTTCCTCAATAAATCCCTTGTGGAAAATCTCAGGCTCCGCTTCTCGGGAACCTGACCCCAGAGACGGTCCCTGACACACCAACACGGCTGCTCTCCAGAGACGGCACCTGGTAGCAATTCCGGGTACTCCGCATTCTGAAAAACCTCCAGGTGCGGGCACGGTCAATCCCCCTCGGCCCACAAAGAGAGTAAGGAGAACCTCGCGCTACCCGCTGTTTGCAGCCTGTCCTGTTTGCTGACTTGTCCTCGTTCTCCCGTCATCTCCGCACACCCAGCTCTGCCCAGCGGGGGGCCTCGCCGGGGCAGGGGCCCGGGGGGAATACTCACATTCGCAGTGCAGATTGGGTAAGCTGATGTTCAGGCTGACGTCAATCTTGCCCCCGCTGTCCTTGTCCGGGTCATCAACGTAGAGTTCATTCACGCTAAGGGAGACAAGTACGTTGTCACTGAGCTGGGGCACCCATCACGTTTCCCTCGGTGAGCGCCGCTCGAATAACCATGTGGGGGAAGACTACCTGCTCAGGCACAGGGGAGCCGGGCCCCCATCTCGAGGGCCTCTCCTAACACTGGGCTCACCACTCGGAGGGCGGGCTGGGTGGGAAACAGGCATGGCTTCTGGAGTGAGACGGATTCAAAATTCCAATCCCAGCCCTGCCGTTTTCTACACGAACTGGGCAGAACCCGTCTTTCAATGGGTATCACCGCCCGCTGTTCATGGGGTGGCCTGAACACCTGAGTGAGGAATGGGAGTCCTGGGGCCTGATACCTCCAGGCACAGGGTACCTGAGTCCCTGCTCTCTTGAGCCCTCTCCCACTCAGCTGGGAAGTGGCGGTTCCCTGGTGCTCATCCCCAGTGCTGGTTCTCACAGAGCCCCGGGGCGCACACCAGGTCCAAGACATGACCAGACAGAACTAGTTTGTTAGCGTCCTGGGGCTGCAGCACAAATTCTCACAAAGCTGAGGGCTTAAAACGAGTCCTATTTATTATCTCGCCCTTCTGGAGGTCCGAAGTATAAAACAGGTGTGCAGGGCTGTTGCTGTTTCTGGAGGCTCCAGGGGAGAACCCTTCTGGAGGCTGCCTGAGCTCACGGCCCCTCCTCCACCTTCGAAGCCGGTAGAGCCACAGAGCATCTTCCTGTGACTCCTCTCTGACCTTCTGACTCCCTCTTATAGCAACTTCTGTCATTCCATCTCGCCCACCAGATAACCCAGGGTCATCTCCCTGGCACGACGTAACCACATTTGTAAAGTTCCTCTGGCCACACAAGGCCACACACTCCCAGGTTTCGGGTCTCTGGGAAGAGAGGCACAGTTTGGGGGCAGGACAGCCGTGCCACCTTGCTATCCGGGACAAGGGCACCACACGCTGGGATCTGTCGGTAACGTGAACGTATCCAACAAATACTTTTTGAGTGCCTACTACGTGTCAGGCACTAGCGACGGTGGCTAACCGGTCAGACCTGGTCTCTGTCTTCGTCAACCTTAGAGACCCCGCTCGCCTCCTTAAGGAACACCTTCCACCAACTCTGATTATTGCTTTGTTGGAAAGCTGTGGGGTGACATGGGAGGGATGAACAGGCCAAGTGACCTCTGGGAAGAAGGGGCCCGAAGGACTTCTCTGAGGAGACGGGAGTTGAGGCCTGAGGGACGAGGAGACTGTCCCAGCAAAGAGGTGAGGGCGGGGGAGCGGGGGGAGAGGGGAGGATCCTTGGGACAGCGTGCAGAGGCCCGGGAGCGGCTGCTCTGGGGGCACTGGGCGAAGGTCACTGTGCTGCGGGGTGGAGTGAAGGGAAGAGGGCTGTGTGATGCGGGTGGAGAACGGGCAGGGGCGCGTCAGGCAGGCTCGGAGGCCCTGGGAAGGCCCTCACGCTCCATCCCGGACGCAGCCTCCTGATCAGGCTCTGCAAGGAAGACTGACCGGAGGGGGCCGCTGCGCACCGGGGAGACCACGCGGGAGGCGAGAGACGGCCTGGATGGGGCGTGCTGTGGGGGGAGGGGGGGTCCGGGAGGGAGGCATGTAAGATACGGCGTGCCGGAGATGTACGCGATGGGCCGTGGGGGGCTGGAGGGGGGCTGCAGGCAGGCTGCCCTGTTTCCCTCTGGAACCACTTGTCGGACCGGGCGCTCCCGGAAGAAGAGCAGTGAGGAGGGGAAGGTACTGAGTTGCGAGCGGCTGTGCTGAGCTCGAAGCGTCTTGGAGACATCCTTGAGGAGCCGCCGAGTGGCCGCTGGGCGGCCGTGTTTGAAGCCCACTTCTGATTCCCAGCGCACCCGCCATGGGCAGAGGGAACCGGATCTAAAGGCTCGGCCTCGTGGGCAGCCATGGGGGCGGTGCTTGAAGTGGCTGGGCTGTGGCTACTGAAAACGTTGACTAGAAATGTTTTCAGTCATGGCTGGAAAATAAAGGCTTGCAGCCTAAGCAATTAGACTCTAAGAAAGCGTCGTGAATGGCCACATCTTCGGGAAAGAATGAGTGGGGCCAGGGCCGGGGCATTTTGCTTTTACTCAGACCCTGTGCTCAACTAAGAAAGAGTTGGGTCCAGGGGCACCTGGTTGGCTCAGTCGCTTAAGCCTCCGACTCTTGGTTTCAGCTCAGGTCATGATCTCACAGTTTGTGGGTCTGAGCCCCGCATGGGACACAGAGCCTGCTTGGGGTTCTCCCTCCCTCCCTCCCTCTGCCCCTCTCCCCTGCCCTCTCTCCCTCAAAATAAATAAATAAACTTAAAAAAATGTTTTAAAAAAATAGTGGGCTCCGGTTTTGAGATCGAGCCCTGCATCAGGCTCAGGGCTGAGTGTGGAGTTTGCTTGGGATTCTTTCTCTCCTTTCTCTCTCTCTCTCTGTTCCTCTCCCTTGGTGCACATGCGTGCATTTATGGATTCACACGTGCACGCTCTCTCTCCCTCTCAAAACAAATAAGTAAACTTAGAAACATATATAGGAAAAAAAAAGAAACGGTGGGCTCAAAAAAAAAATCACCTGGGGCTTGTTTCCTTGTGGGGGTCACAAGGATGTTCCTGAAGACAGGAGAGTGACAGACGTGGTTTGGCCTTCAGATTGTTGGGCCCCCGGCCCATGAAGTCAGGGAAACCCCAACTGGGCCTGTGAGAATTCATGCTCTTCCCATCCGCTCCTGTGAAATGTCCTGACCCCCGTTTTAGAACCAGGAAACTGAGCCTCAGAGAGGGTGAGTGCCGTCTCCAAAGCCACACAGCAAGAAACGGCAGAGCTAACATCCCACCCAGGTCTGCATTCGGCCCGAGCCCCAGGCTTTCCAGGGCTCATGCTGTCTCCCCTCCCTCTCGCGCTCGACACCTAGGATCAAGGGAGGGAACGCGGGAGGAGGGCTGGCTCTCTGAGGCCATACCCAGCGTGTGGGGACGAGAGATAGGGGCCCGTCCTTGGCAGGCTCATAGCGTTGGCCCCGGTCGGAGAACGAAAAGAACAAATTAGCCAGCGGGAGAGGGGCGAGCAGGACCACAGGTCATGCTGGAGGATGCACATCTCCACAGCCGAACGTGCTCCCCCTCAGCCTTCGGCGCCCAGCTTCTACCCCGGCCTTGATTCGCAACCCCAGAGGCTTGTTGAGTAAGGGCACTGCCGGGTGATTAACAGAAGGGTCACCAGGGGAGAGGGAGAGCGCCCAGCTTCCTTTCCCAAACTAGCGAGACTCTTCCTCGAAGCTGCTCACCTTTCCCACCTGGGGGGCGGGGCCGCAGCGCGTCACTGAGGGATTGTGGGATGATGTCATCCCCTGGCAATCCTCTGGAGGTGGCCTCAGCACACAGAGAGGTGAATCCCGGGTGTGGCACCACGGTGAGCTCACCCTCGAGGCCCCAGGGGGCCTCTCCCAGCCCACGGAGCCCAGGCTCCCCAGTGCCACCTAGAATAAAGGGGCTGAGGGGCTGGGGAGGGACGGAGAGCCCACTGGGCTGCAGAGCGTGGGCCCGTCTGGTGACATAAGGCCAGCGCTGGCTGCTCCCAGGTGTGTTCCCGAAGGGCCCCAGGCTGCAAGATACACGGAGTTCCATCACCTGTGCCGCCTGCCCAAGGAAGGGAAGCACCTTTTGAGTCCAAAGCAGAATGTTCCAGGGCTGCTGACGTCCTCCTGCCCCCAGCCAGCCCTGCAAGGCCGCCCTTAGCCCGCCGCCCGCAGACACCTGCCAAGGCTAGCTCAACTGGCTGGGGCTTTAAAAGGCGAACCGGCAGCCAGCAATCAGCCCACCCGAAGGGACAATAAGAGCTTTTGGTGGATTTACTGCTATGTGGGGACTCACGGGCCTGATTCTTCCTGCCACTAGCAAGGGCGATGAGAAGACTCATGGGGCAGTGGCAGACATGAGTAGGCTCACCTCTTGCCTCTAAGAAGCTGGGGGGGGGGTTGGCGGGACAAGTTACTTCACCTCTCCGAGCCCCGGTTTCCTTAACTGTAAAACTGGGGAAGTTTTCTATGAAGTTCAAAGATAGTCAAAATTAACCTACGGCAACGAAAGTCACAATAGAGGTGGTGGTAGGAGATACTGACCGGGAGGGGGCGCAAAGGAACCTCCCAGATGGTTGAGATGTGTTGTCTGGATGAGGTGACGGTGACATGGGGGTAAGCAGAGGCAAGCATTCATCGAGGCTCCCCTTCAAGATTTATGCGCTTTGCTATTTGTAAGTCATATACGCGTCTCGAAAAGAAGGAAAGCAAACCAGGAAGGAGGGGAGGGGGGATGAGGAAGAAAGAAGGGAGACAGAACAAAAGAGGGGTCGGGACTCGGGCTACTTCCCAGGGCTGTGAGCGATAAAGGGGCGGGCTCCCCAGGGCAGGGGGTGTAAGTTAGTCACTAACCTGAGGGCCTAGGTGGGACCCTTCTTGGTGAAGACCATACGGCATCGTGATGAAAGTCCAGACTCTCAGTGTTCAAATCCTGGCCCTACCACCTCCGAGCTGACTGACCTTACAATGCGGGGGGCGGGCTTTGGCTCTACCAGCCTCGGTTTCCCCAGATGTGAAACAGGGGGCAGTCACGGACATGGTCCACTACTTTCACTGCTCTTATAAATATCAGTGTATACTGAGTTGGTGATGACAGGCATCCGCCTCACAGCGCCGTGGGAAGGACTGTGCTGGGGGGCCCACGGCTGGTGCATTGAGTCGAGACTGTGCCGAATAGGACCTGCTGAACGAGGGGGCACAAGCCACCCGCGCAGGGCTGCCAGGTGGCTCCCTCAGCAGCCTCGCTCCCACTTGGGGGAAGTGAAACCCACAGGGTCGTTTTGATGGAAGGCACCGTTTCAATACACCCACACAAAGGAAGAAAGAGTCCCGAGATGTATTACTTACAGATCCCAGGGGTGGGGGTGTGGGGTGTGGGGTGTGTGCGTGCAGGGAGCCTGGGGTGGGCAGGAGCCGGCAGGAGAGAGAAAACAGGGTGGCAAGCACTTACTACTTACGACGGGGCAGAGGTCACTAACTCTCCTCCGGCTTAACTCTTAAGCAGTTATTTTAAAAGATGCCCCCGGCAAAATAAAAGCGGGAACTCATGGCGGGCACCGTAAACTCGCATCCTTATCTGCATATCCAGACTCTGGGTGTGAGTAGGGTTATCACGCTGTAAAATGCCTGGGCAGCAATGCAGGAAAAAAAGTGTGTCCTCCTCAAGAGCCGCTTTTCTGGTCGGAAGGATTAAATGTGTTCATGGATGTAACGAGGGGCTAGCACAGCCCCTGGTACATTCTGAGGCCCGCATAAAAGGTGGCCCTGCTGATGACTAACCGAGGAAGATGTCTCAGTTCTGAGCAGCCAGCCGGCCGGTGCCAGGCACGACGCTGGGGGCTTCCACATGTAATCCCCACAGCAAGACAACGTTTCGTGGGGTTACTGTTCTCTTCTCACAAGGATGAAGCTGGGCTCAAAGAAGATAGATAAAAGGCTGGCCAAGACCACATGGCCGGGAAGAGGCAGAGGCGGGATTTGAGCCCAGAGCCATGCCCTTTCCACTGCATTAAAATGGATGGGGCAAGGAATCAATGAAAAAGTGAGGGGCAAGGGTCCCTCAGGAAGACCTGTGAGGCAGGTGCCGTCATCTTTCTGATAATCTTCAGATGCCCATCCCAACCGCACCCATGGCCCAAGTGCCCACAGGGCACGCAGGGGTAAAGGGTCCATCCCCTCTGCGCCCCGCAAGCCTCCCTCCGTCGCCTCCACCGGCCACACCCTGTTGGGGAGGGGGGTTGCCGCATCTGACTTCCCGACCGTCTGACCGACCAGGACAGGGAAGCACAGGAGCCAGGAGCACAGAGCACGAGATCACCCCCTCTGCAGAACGAACGGGGGTGGGGGGAGGTACCAATGTGTGCTGATGGAGGAGAGGGGGGCGCATTCCAGCCGGGGGACACCAGACGGCGTCAGGGAGTTGGCTGGATTGCGTGGGGGGGTCGGTGAGTGGCGGCCATGTAGGGAGAGGAAGAGAGGGACTGGGGAGGTACGGGTGGGGGGAGCGTAGGTGGAATGTAACGAGGGGCCCTGAAATTCTAGGCCGAGGCGTGAGTCTGATGACATCTACGGAAAACAATTTTATTTGCTTTCAGAAGAGCACTTGAATAGTTCAGATTCCTGCCCAAAGTCGCTGACCTCCGTGCTTAATAATTTGATTTAATGGAAACTTACACAGCAGTGAGGCCCACGGCAAGGGCTTGCGGTGGGAGGGGAGGGATGGAAGTTATGTAAGCAACTGCTCCGGGACCTTGTTGCAAATCCGGACCTTGCAGGTATAAGTGCATCTACTCCCACCCAGGTGGGGGGCCGGAAATCACCCCTTCTTGGCCGCCGAGTCCGGCCCACACCCTCTTCTCCACAGCTATCGCCCAGCCTCCTCCCCAGGGCCGCGGCCTCCAGGGTCACCCTGCCCCCAAATTCATCTTCACGAGAGGTGATCTGGCTGCAGCGTGAAGCCGGTCTAGTCATTCCACGCTCAGAAGCCTTCCGGCCTGCCAGTGCTCCTCCGCGCGACACCCCTGGGCCTCTCTGCTCAGCCCTAGCTCACGATCCAGGCCTCGGCGCGGGGGACCTGGGCTCTGAGGGAGACCAGTCCAGGTCCTCCTCCCAGTTAAGCTACTGGCCTCCCCACCGGGGGCTGCTACGGAGCATCTGAGGACACAGTTCAAGGTAACCTCCGAGTTCCCGCTAGGTGGGCAACGACTTCCCGGAGTTCCGACCGCCTGCGTGGCCGCCTCACCCTGGAAGGGGGCATCCAAGTCTTCCAGTCAACTACTCTGACCAAAACGCAGCAGCCCCCATGCACCGGGGGGCCCAGAATGCTCTGGGCAGAAAAGGGTGGCATGACAGGGCAGGAGTGCAGAGGCTGGGACTCTGGCTCCACCACTAACTAACCTCATTGTGGCTTTAGCCTGCTGGTGCCTCAGTCTTCCCAGCCGTAAAGTGGGGCTAAAGCTAACAGCAGAACCTACCTCAAGGGGTTCTGTGTTGATGAAACGAGATGATCGCTGCTAAGTGCGAACCTAGGGGGCTGGCTGGCACGTGGTTGCCCACTATAAATCCTAACTGGAAAGTAGAATACATCGTATTGCCCTGTAAGTTACCAACGGAGAGTTCCAGCTACGACGTTTTCTTTTTACAAAGCCTCATCAGGTTCATAAGGAAAAGCAGCCAAGCCAGGGAAGTCAAAAGCTAGAATGTTTTGCAGCCATGTTCTCTGAGGAAGGGGGTGCTGCTCCCCTGGAAACTCGAAGCCACAGAGCACCCTACGGGGCCACCTTCCCAAGGATAATTAGTGGCCCGTCTAAAGCCCAGGTTAGAGTCCAACCACCCAAACAAACAGGCCTCCTTCCCTCCAGGGCTGGGCCAGAATAGTGTCTTATGTCACTGATAACCACAGGTCGGGGTTGGCGCCATGTTGATCCCACCAGCAGTGACCTCATTTCCTTGGGATACAATCTCATGATGGGGGGGTCTGGGGGGGGTTGACCCGCTGTGGTCACAAAACCTGCCAGGGAGGGCCAGCATCCAGTACAGAAGAACTGTGACCTTCATGTCTTCCCAAACTGGCAGGCCTTCCCGGGGGGTCAGAGAAACTTCTGACAGACGGAAGAGCAGGAGCGACGCTTTCACCTCTGGATTCTTCGGTGAAGTCCTCAGTCCTCACCCCGACAGACTCCTCTCGGGCGAGTCCTGCACCGTGGTCACAC